>CM019174.2:1258833-1530156 GCA_009739505.2 Apolygus lucorum
GAAGGGTTCGTTCGGTCAGGCAGTCCTGGACGGTCCAGGACTGGAGCAGTCCAGGACTCGTGACGTCACAGAGTCGCCCTGGACTGTCCGAGATTCGGTGTTGTCCGAACGCACACGGGACAGCACTGGAAGCATGGATATTTCATACGTATAAAATATCCATGCCAGAGAGGTGAAATTTATTAATTTAAGACGATTTTGTTTTAGGATTTATTAATTTATAGACGTATTTATTGATACTTCTTATTGATTTTACTCCTTTTTGTATAGGAAGAATAAATGCTTCTAAAATGAGGAAATGAGGTTAGCTGCCTAATTAAAAGTTTCCTATTCCCCCAAATGGAAACTGCGACTGGAGCTTCGTAAAACTACTTTAAATTGAAGTTAAGTTACGAGCTGAAGTTATGGGTTACGAATTAACGAATTTTTACACAAGTAGTACAAAATTACTTACTGTGAATTGATGAGATGATTCCGCTGCTACCAATTCTTCGAAGAGGTGTCTTGAACCACCCTTTTTACCAAGTGAAGCTTTCTTTAGAGTAGGTACAGGTAGAGTCATACAAAAGGGAAGGCCATTTTCGACAAGACGCTTGTATTTAGAGAAAAATGAAAGTAAAATGCTTTCGACTTGACCGATGGGTATAATTTCAAATAGAGACAGAACAATGGTAACGAAATTACGAAAATAAATTGAACGTACTTATATACAGATTTATGCTTCTTTACCAAAATCGTATTTTCTAAGCTACTCATACTCAATTTCGAAGTTCCGGGTCTTTAATTGTTTTATGAACAGAGGTTAATATAATTACTGTTACTTTACAATACTAGTTTTCAATTCCACTTTTCCTATTCCACATGTGCTAAGAGATATTTAGGTCGAAGCGGTCAGCAGCATTCCAGAACGACGCAGTTTGGTGCCCACAGTAGGTAGGTAGGTAAGGTAAACGCACCAGTGGTGAATAGCTTAAGGGACCATGTTCACCATATGTCCTTGTAATTTTGAAAAATTTGATGCAAAATCCACTTTTTTGGCCCCATGGCCTTCAGAAAACCTTCTTTTTCAATTAAACAATAAAAAAATTATTGAAAATATGTTTTTTAGGCGAAAATAGTCAGTTTTTACAACATTAGTCAATGCCCCTAAAGCGAATAGCTAAAAATGTGGGATGTTCCTAAGCTGAATAATTTCGTCCCAGTAGTGAATAAACCTTATAGTAGTGAATAGTTCTCAAAATTCTTCAATCAAACAATCGATGCACTCAGTTTGGTTTAAGATATCCATTAATAATAGTTTTAAGAAGCCAGCATAGATATTTTTTTTTATAAAATCATTTTAATAGGTACAAGGAACACTAAATCACATGAGTCTTAATGGTGGTATGGGAAATTCATATTTTATGTTAATTCCAAATCCAAATTTTGTTGAGGATGGAAGAATCTCTAGTATTTGGTCCAATCTTATTGCTGAGGTCTCTCTTGAAGTTCGGGCGAATCTATTGATAATATTATCTTCACTCTCCTTTTCCCTAGTCTTTCCTTCTTCATCACGATCTTCTCCATCTCTTTCAGCATAATCTTTGTGTGTTATATCCAGACCATGCGAGTATTTCTTCTCGTTGCACGGAAGCCCTTGGTGGAGTTAAATTTTGAGGCGTTCTCAGAGAGATTTCTGGGTGCCTTTTCAGAAACAAATCAAACTATTTACGCCCTGGCCTATTATTCTTAAATTTAGTGCCTCTTCTAAGTTTTTCAACCAAGGTCTCGACACTATCAACGAGTTCCTTCCTGGTTACTGGGAACCCGGCTTTGGCCATCGACATGACCCAAGTAACAACCATTTCCTCTTCTTCCGTTGTTAGTTGTGTAGTTGGACCCATTTTGCTCAACTCTACTCTCTGTTTTCCTTTAACTCTGAAGTAAAGAGAAGTAAATGGTATTTTGTGATGTTTCGCAGCACTTAGAATAGACGTGCCACTTGATACATCGGCGAGGGCTGCCGTTAGTTGCTCGGCTGTATAATTTCTGAAATTTGGTGACATTTTCCTGAAACACAAGACTCCAGGTACCTATAAGAATTGGGCTAATCAAATACCAAAGCCTAACACTCACAACAAGTGTACAGACTCAAAGCAGGAGGAAAATCATATAGGTAAAACTAAAATTAATAAAAAGAAACACGCTCAGGCCAATCGTTTCTAGTCCATCCAATCGACTCCTAAATTGTGTCAGAACTCCCCCAAGACCCTCCTAAAGGGATGATTCACGTTTCAATGCGCTTGGATTTGAATTAACAACAGAAAAAGTAGGCTCTAACTTACAACAGGAGAATTAGAGCTAGCCAAAACACCTACTGACCCAATAGTGAATAGCCAAATTCCCAAAAGTGAATAGCCCATCAACCCCATATTCACTATTGGTAATTTTGTAGAAACATCTTAGAATAGCACAATACAGTCGCTATTTTAAATGTTAATCAAGATTATAATAGGGAAAACTATGGTTGAAAAAAAAGGACTGCTCCAATAGTGAATAGAAGTATTCACCAATGGAGCAGACTCGAAAATCGTTGTTCCAATAGTGAATACGTGCAAATATCAACCTTACTTTATTAATTAAGACGATTTAAGCTTATAAAGAGGTAAAACAAGTCCTAAGAGTGATGTTAAAACAAAACTGACCAAAAAAAGTCAATATGAACTGAAAAAAATACTATTCTGCGAGGTGCTTACCTTGTAGTTGTTGTCACTGACGTTGTCCAAAACGGCAATACCTAGACCCGTGTTTATTATAACAGCGTCCACGTGCTCGCTGTTCTTTCGTCGCCAGTGTTCATTTTGTAGTTCATTCGGAATACCCATATGATCAATAATAAAATTCGAGTAACCTCAAATGTGATGTCAAAACTTTATTTTTTTGAATTCTTTAGACGATTATTCGCTACTGGTGCATTATTCACTACTGGTGCGCTTACCTTAGGCCACAAAAATATCAGAACTCCGATGTTGGGCACTCAGCTTTCCATATGGACCTATATGACAAGATTATGAAATAATGAAGAACAGAATGAATATTTTTATAGTTTGATGTAAGTATGTATCGACAGTAGGAAAACTGAAAGATGACAAACCTGCTTGAGCAGAAAAATCGAGGGAGTGTTCGTACCAGCTACTCTACGAAGTGTTGATCATCAAATTCTAACACAACTTGTTGAATGTAGCTTTGGTTCTTCAGCCTCAATATCCGATAAATCAACTCCATAATGAAAATGTCTTCGACATCATCGTCCGAAAAAAATAAACCACACTCATCACGTCACTTTCGCAATCAGAAGAATCAGCCGACATCATAATTGGATTTTCAAAAAACTTCTGAATTCTCGAAAGATTGTTGTCATTTAAACCCGAGGAGGAGGAGCGGGTGAGGGTGAGGGTGAGGAGCGGGAGAAAAAAGTGCAATGCGCATGCGCCGGACTCATTACTCTCGCTGAAATCTGGAGTAAGTTCGGACGACCCTGGACTACCCTGGACTGCCTCTCCGAACGGCAAATCTCTCGTCCGGGACTACACTGGTCCTCTCCGAACGGCCAAAAGTGGGCGTGGTCAGCCCTGGACTGCCTCACCGAACAAACCCGAAGTCTCCCCCACTCCAGTTGGTGGTGGGGCGGAGCGGCGCGCATGCGCGGTAGGTGCGGGTGGCTGTGGCTCGTTCTGGTTATCATCAGCTGTTGGTATCTCTGCTCTGTGCCGCGCGCGCGCCTTTCCGCCAGAGTGTGCTGGGGTGCATTTGAGGCGGCGGGAAGCTTAAACCGCAGCTTCAGGGAAGGGCGGTTACAAAGGTATTTCTAACAAAAAATGTATCTAGTCTTTGGTTTTAACCCCTTGTTTTTCTAAGTTTGTTCAATTCCAAGATTTTTTTCGTGTTTTCGAGATTATTCATTGAAACTGCCGTAACTTCCGTTATTTACCAAGTAAATTCAAATTTGATGATATCTTTGGAAAGTGCTTTTTATATTTTCTTGGTGGGCATGATAAGAGATAATTCCTCATTGGCCATTAGTACCTACTCGCTTATCATTACATCTAGCAGGTTTGGTTCCTGTAGGAGGTGCTCTCTCTTTGAATCTCTTCTCAATGTAAACTGAAGAAACTGATTTTATCACCTCAGATTTTCAATTTTCATTCCCTTTCGCGTCGCGTCATGATCATACCTTCTAATTAGGTGTTGAGTAATTAGATCCCTGTAGGTTTTACTCTACTAGATTCAAGTATCAGTGATTGTTTACACCCGAGTTCAGGGTTTTGCTTTTATTTTGTGTCTCTTGTCGATAGATTTCAAAGTAGTTACATTCCGAATGAAGTGTCGTACTTACCACCCCTATTTCGGGCCAAACACGTTCTGGCAGTGCGGGTCATGGTCATTTCGCCTACGATTCGTGAGTTTTGTGTTTGTGAGTGAACAGTGTAAAAGCGGATACAGTCAGCTTCGAGCGCTTTATGTATAGTGGAGGTTGATTTTGGGTAAGTTCCTATCAAGGTAGAAATTAGTATGTAACTTCTATTGAGAAATATATATAAATTACTATTTTAAGGAGGAGAATTCGAGCCACTACTACCTACTCGCAACAACATTTGAAAAAACGTCTGCCAAGTGGGTGTGGCACTTCCTCCTAGCCATAACCCGATTGTATAGGTAATCCGATGCATAGTAGCTAATCTCGAAACATCAAACTCTCATAGTTGACCATCCACATGCCAACCCGCACAACCCCTGAAAAGAATCGCAACCTGATAACTGTGTATAGATTTGCCCGTTACAAAGATTTCGTGAGATACACGGAACCAAAATTGTTCAGGAAGGCCTGAATCGTAAAGCTCGACTGGCAATTTTGATAATGAAGAACATTAAATGTTCTTCATTATCAAAATTGCCAGTCGCGCAAGTCAAGTCGCCAGTAGTTTTTTATCATTATCAAAGTCGCCAGTAGTTTTTCACTTTTCAAGGTTGAAAAACAAATTTTGTTTTTCAACCTTGAAAAGTGAAAAACTACTTTCGATCCCTTGGTAGACTCTGAAGTAATCGCCAATCGGTTCGTCTCGTAAATCGTAAATTTGCATCGCATTGTAATGGTTAAAAGATAATTATGTTGCGGTGGCAGCGTCGATTTTATTCATTTTCATGTCTTTTTTTCATTTAATTACTTTAAAATACAGCCTTGCTTGTAGGTACTCCTTTAGAATGAAATAATTATTCGTTGAAATCAAGTTTTCAGTTGCTATCTGGGAGCCTGTTCCCTACAGGAAATAAAGTCATACCTAATGTTTTAAATCCAAAGTGTTTTCAATGAAAAAACTCTTCATTTATAATAAATAATTGAGATCCAAGGCCAAATAAGTTTTAATAAATTTGAGAAGGCCAAATAAGATTGGTTAACTAAGTTTGAGCTGGCGGGATAAGTTGGTCGTTGGCGGGAAATTGATTCCCTTATTCTTCTTCTTGATTCTTCATTGATTGATTCTTTTTCGTTGGATTCCGAACAACTAAAATCTTGTTAACCCTAATGAACCCAAGGATCCAAATTTTTGCCAAAACTATAACTTTTTCCTATATTTTAGTTAAAAATGCCTCAAAATAAAAGAAAATGATAATTAAAGATGTTTAAAAAAATTTAGGTGTTCAAAAAGTGCAAATTTGTAAACGGTGTATTTGAATACACTTTGGGCTCTCATGGTAATAGAAGGTGAACGACTTAGGTTACAAACTTTTTATTAAAACTTCATCATAATTATTACTAAGTGAGGTATAAATCATTATATCAATTACATTTGTTACATTTCAACTTTAGACAAGTCATTGTTTATAATAAACTAGCTGAAAAGCCTACTAAAAGCAGGCAAACACGATTCCTCCGACTCTCCCCACTCCCACGACCCCTCCAACTCCTCGCGATCGGCGACGTGCACACGGTTGGCGTTTTATGTATATAGATTCTAGTTTTGTAAGGCACAAGAGTTACCTACATTGATTTAGAAAAATCGTATTTACAGGGTACTTACCCTACTTTTGTTTGGAATGCAGTCACACTAGGACTAGGAAATACAGTCTCAACAAATACCTTATTTTACTTAGGAAAAAGGTTATGTAATAATACATTATGTTGGTAACTTTGATAAATAATGAAAAAAATATCATCCACAGCTTCCTCCTCATCCGACAGCATATTGGGTCTAGGGACGAGAGATAAAATGACATTTTATCATACATTGTATGCTCCTCTGCTCTTGAAATTGTTCTGCAATACCAAAAATATGGAATTAATTACTTATTTGGAATGACTTACGAGAAGCAAGAAATCATAATGAAGAACAAGGCACTCAAGAAAGCTCTTATGGTAATGTGTGTTACATTACCATAAGAGCCCAAAGTGTATCTCAGTACACCTCCACTAAAATCGAAACATCAGCATGATAACTGCTCATAATCCCACATATTTGTATATCAAACGATAGCTTAGAAACCGACTGATCAAATTATGATATAGCACACAAATGTTACGTTATCATGGTATAAAATGGAATCAAACTTACTGTTGAGCTGCGGTTCGCCATGGCTGGACTCCGGCGGGACTGGAATGAGAAAACGCAACAAAACGAGCGGGAGATCACTGACCAACAATTAATCAATGTTGCCAACCTTTGCAGGGGATCCTAACGAGTCGATTGGTACCATTGGAGTAAGAGAAAACAGTTCCCACTGCTTTTCAAAAATCGTTAAAGCCAAGGTGTATTCTAATATACTTTGGGTTAATTTGTTGACGTCGTTTCAATTTTTTCGTGGTCACTTCGAAGCAAACGTCCTTTTCATTTCGATTCAATTTACGGAAAAACGAAACCAGTAATCGATTTTTCAAGGAAGCAAATCGATTCATAATTTCGAATTAGGCTTTATTCAGTTTAACTTTTTTAACGCTTTTTAATAGTTGATTAACACGATTGAAACATCTGTGCGTTGCGGAGGGCACTTCAATGATCAGTCGAGTTGGAATTGGTTGTCCAGTTGTAGAAAACATGCGAAAACAATTTCCCACCTTCGCGGATTTCACTTCGGAGACGACTTCGGTTGGTTCAAATCGATTTAGAAAAGTCGAGGGACCGAATCGATTTTCCCATCTCGATGTTCTATGTTTGTTTACATTCAATGTTGACTGAAAGTTCAAAGTTGTTTATTTTCTGAACAGTTTTTGCATCTTGAACGTCGAGTAACGGATTTTGCGACTTCCTTTAGGCAAGTTACTTTTCTAACTTTGAAGTGTTTCCACTATGCTTTGATTAGGCTTCTAATGTGTGAAGTGTACGTGGGAATCTGCGCGATGTAGGGCAGTCAGAAAAAGTGGTCGTGGTAGCGTGTAAGTAGTGAGTAGCGTGTAAGTCAGTGAATAGCGTGTAAGTATTCTTTTCTGTGGTGGAAGTAGTGAGTAGCTTGTAAGTATTCTATTCTGTGGTGGAAGTAGGTAGTGAGTAGCGTGTAAGTAGGTACAGTGTTTGCGTACCGTGGTATCGTGGGAATTGAGAGTTGCCAAGGCTGCCTTGAGAACATGAACTGCTTCTACAATAAATCAGTAAGTAGGTAAGGAGAAGTAAAGTTTCCAGATGTAAGAATTAGCAGTAACAAGTAGATACTCACCAAATCGTATAATATTACACGTAGGTAGATAGTAGTAGTAGACTGGTACCTACTTCACCTGAATTCGCAGGGTAATGAAGTTTTCTGAGTAGCCATAAGTAGAAGCTCGCTACATAGGTATACACGCTGGTACCTAGGTAGTAGGAGACTGGCACATCCTCTGAGGTCGTAGGGTAACGCGTGTGATTTTCCTGATGTGGGAAGTGGAAACTCCGACGTCTCAAACGTGGTAGTTCGGAGTACCGGAGACAACTAGTAGTTAGTAGTTAAACAATTATCAGTGACGGTACCATTCGAATCACCGCTGAAAACGATAAAGAATTCTGCCCCTAATGGGGTGTGCGCATGGGTCGGAAAAACAGTTTATTGTTATTTTTAATCTAAACTAGACCTCAACCTAAGAATTTTGACACCAGACGTTCTCTTTTTAGATGAGTAGATCTTTTTCTATGATTTTTCAAAGTTGTCGAATGTTTATGACGTCACAGTGGGACTCCCCGTCCCGTCCCGGCGGGAGGGGCGCGTGACGTCATAAACATGCGAAACTTGGAAAAATCGTAGAAAAAGATCTACTCATCTAAAAAGAGAACGCCTGGTGTCAAAATTCTTAGGTTGAGGTCTACTTTCGATTAAAAATTTAAAAAAAAATCAGACGCAGCCCCCATTAGTGGACCTGCTAGAGTCCGAAGAGCCAAAGAAACCCCGATTTTCATAAGCGGAACCACGTTTCTTCGCATTCAAAAGTATTTTTCTCCCCTAATTTATCAGAGTAAAATTGAAACTGATTCTATCTTTGGAACGGTGAGATCTTGGCGCAGTTTTTGGTGAACCATACGGAAATAAAACCGTAATTACCAAAAGAAAAAATATGGGATTTTGGCAATTTGTCATGAATTACTTAACAAATTACATTTTCACCTATCAAGGCACCAAAAATATTTTATTTAGGCCCTAAAAGATGAGGAAAGTTAACCCTCCAGCACTCGCGTCGTTTTACACACGTGAGCACTCGCGTCGGGTCTTTTTGGCCCGAGCCATTTTAAATTCAAGTTTTGTGGGTAAAATCGTTACAAAACCAAAAAACAGACACATATTCTGAAAGAGGTACTAATTTTCTTTATTTAAATAACAACATTTGCACATTGAGATCATTCTTGGTATTTTTAAATTGAGCTCAAAATATCACATGCCATTTACCATATTTTCACTACAGTCCCAATTTTAAGCGTCATTTACCTATAAATAGTGCAACTTCTAATAATTCTCTGTATTTTTTATCGACATTTTAAATGCTGAAAAATCACAAAATGAATGGTTTTCGGCAATAGACCCAAGGGGGTGCAAGATACCATTGTATAAATAATCTCAAATTTTGGGGTTTTCAGTCTCTTGAATTACAAATTCAGACCTCTTGTTTGCATCACGACAGAGGGTTACAAGCACAATAATTCCCGTTGAACGAAACAAGAATTGAACCCTCAAAATAAAATTATCACAAAAATTGTGGAAAGGAGAACTTCAATAGCTACATTAGAGCAAACATATCTACATGAGTGATAATAATGAGAGATCAAAATTGAACAATAAGAAGATAGAGCGCTCGAAAAACAATCACAAAAAAATCATCATGAAAATACAGTCTCAATCTGGACTCCAGCATTCAACCCTAAAGTTTAATGTCGAGTATTATGAGAAGGTAGAATGGCTTTGTGGGTGTGAAGTGACTTACAGATTATACCACTAGAGAACGTTTTTCGTGTCTATTGTACGTATTTAGTATTGTTTGCAATTTTAAGATGAAAAAGTTCCTAAGATTTATCCAATTTGTATACCGTTGAAATTCCTATTTGGCTGAGGAAAGCACCTATTCGGTCCCTTCTTGATAGCCTCTCCTGATCTCTGTGTACCCTCTGAGTTTCGGGGCAGAAGCTGCCACTGTGCGAGATGTTACTGAAATGGGGAATTTGCCTCAATTTTATATTCTGGAATTTCAAGTCAAATCCGATAATAGGGCCCTATAATTACGTTTACACCAAGAATACCCAAGGGAAAAACGCTGCAAATCATTGCCCAAAGGTTTATTATTTTCTGTATAGATCACCCTTCTGTATAGATCACTGGTTCTCCGAGTTGAATTGAGGGTTCAATGGATAAAACAGCAAACATTCACAAAGGCACCTCGTCAGAAAAAGTTACGAGTTCACTCGCGTCGGATCATTCGGAGTTCCAAAAACAATACGTAGGCGCTCGCGTCGGGTCAAAATGCCTCTTTTACCTATGAAACATTACTCTTTGGACTCGTGAATCATACTGACAGGCGCATCTAGCCGACTGGGAGGATTAGCAAGGGATTTGGAGGGGGGAACACGCACTGTTCTAAGAAATATTCACCTTTGAAAGGAGGCTCGGGTCACCATGACCCGAAGCGAGTGCTGGAGGGTTAAAAGTGATCCGAATGATCATTTGAATTTGTATGTGAATTAAGGAAATTATGGCTATTTTAGTGACTTGAGGTTAAAAACACGAAAAACTCTTTGAAGTGAAATAACTCGGATTTTGTGGAATAAATGAATGGGGAATTTGCCTCAATTTTAGATTCTGGATATTCAAGTCAAATCCTATAATAGAGCCCTAGAATACCGTTTAACACCAGGAATACCCAAGGGGAAAAATTATTGCAGAAGAAAATGCTCAAGCAAGTACTTCACTTGCGTTGTGTAATAATTTGCAGCGTTTTTACCACGTTATTCTACACGAACCTACGTTGCCAACTCAGCTCGGCTGACGTTTTTTCCCTGAGCGTTCTCAATAAAATTGTCCACAAGGATGCGACGTTTATTATTACTCGGTAGGTCGTGACGTGTGGAGGAATGAAGAGGAAAACCCCCTCGTATCTCCCGGGTTTTCCGCGGGGGAAAAGACCCTGAGAACTGAGCCACCTGGTTCCGAAACGGTTGGATTGTTGACGGAATCTAAATGACATTCAGACGTCGAGGGAATCTGGGTCGGAGAGGCGAATGGCGGAATGTTTACGTTTCGAGAGTTATAAGCCGGATGTCAGAAGCGAATGTATATTCATGGGTGGCTGTGCGATCACCATGTTGTTCCAAGGGAAACTATTGGTGGGTTTGGCATATCGCTGAAAGGACCCTACAATGCAATAAATCATGCAAAATACATCCAAATTTCAACTAGAATTTTACGTTTTAGTCCCACTTAGTTTAGGTTCGACCACAGACAGCGTGTGTGTGAGTGTGCCTGTATTTGCAACTCCAATTCAAGGCCTCTGGATTGACAGCAGCCTCTGCCTGAGCAATTGCAGAATCCTTCTAACAAGCATAACTTGTACAGTTCCCGTCTGATTTAGATGAACTTTTCTGGGATTGAGTGGTTGGGATTCTAGATGGTCCTCCATGAATTGCATGGCCTCCGGATTGACAGCTGCCTCTGCCCATGTGGAATTACAGAATCTTTCTAATAAGCATAACTTAAACTGTTTCCGTCTGATTTCGATGACATGTTTTGGCAAAAGTATGGCTGAGACTCCTGGTGGTTCTTTGTGAATTGCACGGTTTCCAGATTGACAGCAGCCTCTGCCTGAGCAATTGCAGAATCCTTCTGACAAGCATAGCTTGTACAGTTTCCGTCTGATTTTGATGAACTTTTCTGGGATTGAGTGGTTGGGATTCTAGATGGTCCTCCATGAATTGCATGGCCTCTGGATTGACAGCAGCCTCTGCCTGTGCAATTGCAGAATCTTTCTTACAAGCATAACTTGTACAGTTTCTGTCTGATTTCGAGGACATGTTTTGGGATTGTACGGCTGGTCCTTCATGAATTGCACAGTTTCCAGATTGACAGCAGCCTCTGCTTGAGCAATTGCAGAATCCTTCTAACAAGCATAACTTGTACGGTTCGCGTCTGATTTCGAGGACATGTTTTGGGATTGTACGACTGGTTCTTCATGAATTGCACGGTTTCCAAATTGACAGCAGCCTCTGCCTGAGCAATTGCAGAATCTTTCTAACAAGCATAACTTGTACAGTTTCCGTCTGATTTAGATGAACTTTCCTGGGATTGAGTGGTTGGGATTCTACATGGTCCTTTATGAATTGCACGGTTTCCAGATTGACAGCAGCCTCTTCCCATGTGCAGTTGCAGAATCCTTCTAACAGTCATAACTTGTACAATTTCTGTCTGATTTCGAGGACATGTTTTGGGATTGTACGACTGGTTCTTCATGAATTGCACGGTTTCCAGATTGAGAGCAGCCTCTGCTTGAGCAATTGCAGAATCCTTCTCACAAGCATAACTTGTACAGTTCCCGTCTGATTTCGAGGACATGTTTTGGGATTTTGCAGGGAGTCTGTATAATTCCTTATAAATTTCATCGTTATCCTACAGTTCGTAATTTTCTCTCTACTTGCCCTATTTCCTCTCTCATTTTCAAACCTGCGTTCAGATTTGACGAATTGGTGATCGAAAATACTACTCAAAAGTTTCGCTCTCGATTCACTTCGAAGTTTTTCGACGTGGAAAACCCGATCAATAGTAACTTGATGACGGTAAGGAGGGGAGGGGGTCATTTGAGGTCACGGATAGCTCGGAGGGGGGGTAAATGAAGAAAAATTCGCCAAGTGTGACAAAATTCGAAATGATCGGTTTTCCAGTTAGTTTATCGGTGTAACCTTGTAGTCACGATTGTGACGTTTCCATTGTGAGAATTTTTTTTTCGGTAATGAAAGAGAGCTGTAGGAATCGTTAAGGGGGATTCACGTTTTTTCAAGGATTCTAATGAGATATAGGAACCCTTCCTTTATTAAGTAGTTCAATTTTGAAGTAAAAAACGCCCGAAAAATCTCGGAAAAATGAGATTTTTTTTTCCTCCTCGGTTTGGGGGGGTATTTTTTTTCATCTTGGAAGTTCTGAAACCTCGTTGCCCGATGCCGTCCCCCACCAGCCGCCCCCACGCCGCCCCCGGGACACGTGGCGTTTCTAGCGGTGAACTTTGAAACTTCGACTCCAAGTCCCCCTTCCCATTCGGAAAGATCGTTAGCCCGTGCTGGAGGAAGCTGTCGTTTTAGACCCCCCCTTCTCTTTTTACTATCGCATTTTTCCCTTTCGAAAACCCTCGTCGAAAAATTGTAACCCGAAAATTTCGAAAAACCCCCGAACTTCCCCCGAAACGCGAATTTCCGTACGACCGAGCGGCTCAATTTTCCGAGTTTGAGATCGAAATCCCCTCCAGTGTTTCTTATTATCATCCGAAGGACTTCAGAGATGTTTTCTTCGAGTGCGGTCTTTTTCGGGGGTTTTTAAAGAGTCGGAATCGTCAAAAGTGCAGTTTTTCTTCGGTTTGTCGGTTCCCAACCCTCGGATTTTCTCTCAATAAAACACTTTTCCGTCAAAGGGGTCATCGACATGTTTTCTCAAGTTGTTGTGCACTTCTGATCAGCATCTCAATTTCAAGGGGTGCCTTGAGTCCAACAAACGAATGGTAAGCCTTGGTTGACTAAATACTCCTATTAACCGTGTTTTAACTAGTGCCTATTAATTTATCGATAAAATGGCTAAAACGTACTCGTCTATACAATCATAACAACAATAATACTGATTTCCAAATACCACAATCGATACGACGATCTCCACTGCATTGTAGAACGATTTCATTTCTTTTGCTCCATCTTGAAAACAAAACAGTAATTTCATTCTATCGTTAATGAAATTGTAGCGTGTAGTACAAGCCTACTGTCTATGGTGGGGAATTGTGACGTGGAAAGTCTGTAGTTACTCGTAAAAGAACCTATTCTACACCTTTTAGTAGACTAATATTTGCGCACGTAGTAGTTCCAAATTTTGTCTTACACTCGATTCAAAACTAATTCAATTCTTAAGCTACAAATTGTTGGGTTACTTTCTTGTGAAAATGTCCACCAAAAACTTCGAAAAATACGCTTTTGGACCCTATTTTTGATGTATGGACTTCTCCAAGTTGTCCAATTTAAACTGAAAATTTGAAAACCTCGGTAAGTACGTTTTTGGGCCCTTTTTTGATCTATGGACCTCTCCAAGTTGTCCAATTTGAACTCAAAATTTAAAAACCTCGAAAAATACGCTTTTGCACCCGATTTTTGATGTTTGGACCTCTCCAAGTTGTCCAATTTGAACTCGAAATTTGAAAACCTCGAAAAATACGCTTTTCGATCTTATTTTAGATTTTTGGATCTCTCCAAGTTGTACATTTTTTAACTCAAAATTTGAAAACCTCGGGAAATACGTTTTTGGACATTATTTTTGATATGAACCTCTTCAGGTTGTCCAATTTGAACTCGAAATTTAAAAAACCTCGAAAAATACGCTTTTGGACCCTATTATGGATCTATGGACCTCCCCAAGTTGTCCACTTTGAACTCAAAATGTGAAAACCTCCGGATATACTCTTTTGGATCCTATTTTTGGTGTATAGACCTCTCCAAGTTGTCCAATTTGAACTCGAAATTTAAAAACCTCGAAAAATACGCTTTTCGATCCTATTTTAGATCTATGGATCTCTCCAAGTTGTAAATTTTTGAACTCAAAATTTGAAAACCTCGGGAAATACGTTTTTGGACATTATTTTTGATGTATGAACCTCTCCAGGTTGTCCAATTTGAACTCGAAATTTAAAAACCTCGAAAAATACGCTTTTGAACCCTATGTTTGATGTTTGGACCTCTCCAAGTTGTACATTTTTTAACTCAAAATTTGAAAACCCCGGGAAATACGTTTTTGGACATTATTTTTGATGTATGAACCTCTCCAGGTTGTCCAATTTTGAACTCAAAATGTGACAACCTCGAAAAATACGCTTTTGGATCCTATTTTGGCGTATGGGCCTCTCCAAGTTGTCCAATTTGCACTCGAAATTTATAAAACATCGAAAAATACTCTTTTTGACCCAATTTTTTGTTTATAGACCTCTCAAGGTTGTCCAATTTTGAACTAAAAATTTGAAAACCCCGGGAAATACGTTTTTGGACATTATTTTTGATGTATGAACCTCTCCAGGTTGTCCAATTTTGAACTCAAAATGTGACAACCTCGAAAAATACGCTTTTGGATCCTATTTTGGCGTATGGGCCTCTCCAAGTTGTCCAATTTGAACTCGAAATTTATAAAACATCGAAAAATACTCTTTTTGACCCAATTTTTTGTTTATAGACCTCTCAATGTTGTCCAATTTTGAACTAAAAATTTGAAAACCCCGGGAAATACGTTTTTGGACATTATTTTTGATGTATGAACCTCTCCAGGTTGTCCAATTTTGAACTCAAAATGTGACAACCTCGAAAAATACGCTTTTGGATCCTATTTTGGCGTATGAACCTCTCCAAGTTGTCCAATTTGAACTCGAAATTTAAAAACACCTTAAAATACGCTTTTGGGCCCTATTTTTGATGTATGAACCTCTCCAGGTTGTCCAATTTGAACTCGAAATTTAAAAACCTCGAAAAATACGCTTTTCGATCTTATTTTAGATCTTTAGAGGTCTCCAAGTTGTACATTTTTTAACTCAAAATGTGAAAACCTCCGGATATACTCTTTTGGATCCTATTTTTGGTGTATAGACCTCTCCAAGTTGTCCAATTTGAACTCGAAATTTATAAAACATCGAAAAATACTCTTTTGGACCCAATTTTTTGTTTATAGACCTCTCCAGGTTGTCCAATTTTGAACTAAAAATTTGAAAACCCCGGGAAATACGTTTTTGGACATTATTTTTGATGCATGATCCTCTCCAGGTTGTCCAATTTTGAACTCGAAATTTGAAAACCTCGTACAACACGTTTTTGGCCCCATTTGTTGTAAGTGCTGTCCATTTTTGAACTGCGGAAACTTTCTATTGTCGATGGATCTCTTTTGTTCTAAATATACCTACCATGTGTGTCAGCAATATCATCATGATTTGACCACAAAACATCTCGAAAAACTCAATTTGCGGATTTGTTTTGGACATTGGGTTCTTTAGAGTGGTCCAACATGCACAACAACAATTTTTGGACTCGCAAGAGCTAAATTTTATCCAAAAATCGGTAAATGAATAATAAAAAGCTGAAGATGGTGAAATGAATCAGGTAGTGGTTTTACGACCATTATTTATGTTTGTTGCCTGCTGTACAAACTTAGAATGAATTGTCGATAACAATGTCAAAATTCAAATTTTTAAATTTTGGTATTTTGACCTTTTAGCTGGTTTTGTTTCAGTAGTTCTTCGTAGAGACCTGATTCTCACTATTGATCCACTACTTATTCAAAATAGCTATTAGATTACTATTAGGAAAGGCAAGACTTGGGTACTGATTGAAGTAATTCGTTGAAGTTTTATGTTCATTCTAATATTCTGCTCTACCAAAATTTGGATACTATTTAATAGTATCTGTGTTTCCGGAAACGTAAGACCGACGTTGTTTTCGAAGTATTCGCGTATTTTTCGGTGAAACTTAGGTCTTTGAATCATCGGCAGTTTTAGCTTGAAATCAGGCCATATGATAGATAGATAGATAGATGTAGATTTATTGGCAATAACAGTAAATAATATAAAGTACATTCTCATTAAAAGTAAAGCACTGCGAAACATAAACAAAAAAAGGTACTTCAAAATACAAAATATAAAAACAGATATTGCCCACCGAAGAATAAGTTCCAGGGAACTTGTGCTCTTCGGAGGAGTTCAAACAGGTAATTCTAAGTGAGAAATAAAAGTATTGCTACCAGGTAAACTTATAATATGGGAAGTGCGTTGCACACAAAGTAAATAAAAGTTAGAGAGAGAAACAAAAAATTTTGGATACTGAGTTATATACAGTTATTCAATACTTTTTTAAACTTAGAGAGGTTGTGAAATGAAAATATATTAATTTATTTTTGGTAAAGAGTTTTAAGGGCAACTACATAAGAATTTCTCTTATAAAACTCGCTATTTATATTTGGTAGAAGGATCCTAGAATTAATGTAGTTACGAGTAACTGTTGATATAGAAAAATGCTTGGGATCTATGCCAGTACCAAACACGTGTACACAAGACTGAATATGGAAAATTTGATTTATCTTCTTAACTTTAAAGTTTTTATACAACAGTGATGAAGGATACCTTGGGCTTTTATTCAACATGATTCTTAATAATTTATTTTGTATGGTTTGCACTTTTTTAATGATGGACTTACAGGCTGTGCCCCAAAGATTAATACCATATTTAATAATGGAAAAGGCCAAACCGTAATAAATAGTTTTAAGTCGACTTATTGAAAGGAACGAGATTCTTTGAAAACGTAAAGTAACTTACGCAATCCTATAATTAGTGCATCAATATGATTCTTAAAACTTGAGTGATTGTCGACTAGTATACCCAAATATTTACATTCATTACTAAGTGGAAGTGGAATACAACTACAATAAGCGTGGCTCTCTAAGCAAGCATAATTCAAATGGTATCTCACTTCGCAGTTTGATGGAAAACCTTTGTTTCCAATTGAAAAACGGAGAACGGAAGTTTTATCTACATTTAGACATAACTTGTTTAAATCAAACCAATATTTGATTCGGAAAAGATCATGGTTAATAGTGCTAATCAAATCATCGTAATTTTTACCCCAAAAAATAATCGAAGTGTCATCTGCAAATCCAAACAATTTGCCCTCCAAATCAAGATCCATTAGATCATTAATATAAAGTAAGAATAGAATGGGGCCTAATACAGTGCCCTGAGGTACACCACTGGTGACTGTTAATTCGTCACTCAAAGAGTTCCCCACTCTAGTAACTTGGGGTCGATTATACAGGTAGGATTTAATCAGTTCTAGAGGTATGCCTCGAATGCCATAAGTATAGAGCTTTTTGCACAAAATCTGATGGTGTACTGAATCAAATGCTTTGACGTCCAAAAAAACCCCGAAAACATAAAAACCCTCATCAAGCTTTTGCGATACAAGATTATTTAAATTGAATAAGGCATGGTCAGTACTGATTCCTTTTTGAAAACCATACTGATTTTTTGATATCATGTCATTATTCAATAAAAACGTTACAATCCTAGCTTTAATTCACTTTTCCAGAATTTTAGATAAAGATAATGTTAAAGCTATTGGTCTATAGTTACCCATTATGCTCCTTTCTCCTTTTTTAAAGAGCGGCACTAGAACAGTTCTTTTAAAAGCCGTTGGAAATTTTCCACTGGAAAATCCCAAAATATATCAACAGAATTCATTTTGAAACTCACTCGTACCTTCCAAGGATCAAGGAATTTCGAAAGTCAAAAAATGTTGAATAAAGGTTTATTATTTTTCTATACAGATCACTCCTCTGCAAAGAACACGGCTTTGCCATTGTTACCTCCAACCAACATGAAGAAAAAACGTCTGCCAAGTGGGTGTGGCACATAGCTTCCTCGTATCCATAACCCGATTATATAGATGATCCGATGCATAGTAGTTAATCTCAAAACACCAATCTCTAAGTACCTTTCACTACCCTCATAGGGGACCATCTACACGCTAATCTGGACAATCCTAGAAAATTTCATCAAATTCGGATGAAAAATTAAGTGAGTAGGTGTATGTGATTGGATCAAAAAATACATAGCCTCGGCTGGGTTTCGAACCCGCGACCTATGGAGCTCTAATCAAGACTCTATCCTCTGAGCAACCGATGACCTGCAATTAATGGGATTTGAGATTCTCACAGGAGACCATTCCTCTATGAAAGAATCCCTCTATGAAAAACAATTCTCTGTGATTTTCATAGGGGACCATCTAAACACTACTCTGTAACATCCCTGAAAATTTCATTGAAATCGGATGGAAAATGTAGAAATTATAGCCGTTACAAGGAAATTCACGTTTGCGCATGCGCAGTGGCTACTATCAGTCCGAAGGTGATGATTTTCATAGGGGATCATCTAATTACTAATCTGTAACATCCCTGAAAATTTCATTGAAATCGGATTGGAAATGTGGAAGTTATGGCCGTTACAAGGAATTCACGTTTGCGCATGCGCAGTCGCTTCTATCAGTCCGGGGATGATGATTTTCATAGGGGACCGTCTACACACCAACCCGCACAATCCCTGGAAATTTCATAGAAATCGGACAATAACTTCGTATAGTTATGCGCGTTACAAGGAAATCATGACAGACGGACAGACAGACAGACACACGGATACGGAACCAAAATTGTTCAGAAAGGTCTAAAACGCAAAACGCGAGTGGAAAATTTGATTTTGGAGAAATTTTTTTTTCGTCCTTGAAAAGTGAAAACAAAGCTTCCGCTACCTTGGTAGACTCGGAAGCAACTTCGATCTCATTTCGGTCAGCTAAAATTTGAATGGAGATTAGGCCTCTTTTGCAATTCACGCTCGTTCTTTGCAATTGCCCTTAAGTTCTCGTAGGGAGCGAATGGTTTGTCCTAAAGAGCTCCGCATGGTCTCTAAAAATTATAAAAATTCAGTACTATCTTAAACTAATAAAAACAAAATCCCTTTATATCAAAATTGTTTGAGTTAGGGCTTTTTTAAAATGTCAATTCTTATTTTTCAACCCTTAGAAGTGACCTACATCAACCAAAATCTTCGGGGCACAACTAGACCCCAAATGGAGCCTGTTAACCAAATTTCATTCAAAATTGGTCATTGCTAAGTGAGGAAAGTGCCGCGTACGGCGTACTGCCGTACAACAAATTTTGAGGGAGTTGAAAAAATAATTTCTTGGTCGATTCCAAAGGTTCATTATTGAAAATATTAAGTCAAAAGTTGGCATTTTACTTGTTTTAAAAATTTTTTTAGGTCTAATTTCGTACTAGTACTAGAATTGGGTGGGGGATATTACAAATTAGCAGAAACTTCGTTAGAGGGTAGTTTTCTTCACACCTTGGTTCCTCCTTTCAAAATTAATTTTTCCAATAGGGTGTGCGTCTGGGTAGGAAAAACTGTTTATTGTTATTTTTAATCTAAGGTAGACCTCATTCTGAGAATTTTGGTACCAACCGCGACCTTCTAGCGTGTGTAAATCTCTACCTATGAATTTTTAAAGTTTCGACCGTTTATGACGTCGCAGTGGGCTGGGGGGTCCCGCCCAGGCGAGAGGGGCGCGTGACGTCATAAACGGTCGAAACTCTGAAAAATCATAGAAACAGATCTACTCACGCTAGAAGGTCGCGGTTGATGCCAAAATTCTCAGGATGTAGTCTACTTGCAATTAAAAAAAAAAAAAAAAAATCTAGGCGCATCCCTCATTGTGTTGCCTGAAATTCTTATTGAGTTGCCTAAAGTTCAAATTGAGTTGCCTAAAGTTCAAATTGCTTTTCCAAAAGATCAAATTAAGTTGCCAAAAGTTCAAATTGAGTTGCTTAAAGTTCAAATTGCCTTTCCAAAAGGTCAAATTAAGTTGCCAAAGGTTCAAATTGTGTTGCCTGATATTCTTATTGAGTTGCCAAAAGTTCAAATTGAGTTGCTTAAAGTTCAAATTGCTTTTCTAAAAGGTCAAATTAAGTTGCCAAAGGTTCAAATTGTGTTGCCTGATATTCTTATTGAGTTGCCAAAAGTTCAAATTGAGTTGCTTAGAGTTCAAATTGCTTTTCTAAAAGGTCAAATTAAGTTGCCAAAGGTTCAAATTGTGTTGCCTGATATTCTTATTGAGTTGCCAAAAGTTCAAATTGAGTTGCTTAGAGTTCAAATTGCTTTTCTAAAAGGTCAAATTGAGTTGCCAAAGGTGCAAATTGTGTTGCCTGAAATTCTTATTTAGTTGCCTAAAGTTCAAATTGAGTTGCCAAAAGTTCAAATTGAGTTGCTTAAAGTTCAAATTGCTTTTCTAAAAGGTCAAATTGAGTTGCCAAAGGTGCAAATTGTGTTGCCTGAAATTCTTATTTAGTTGCCTAAAGTTCAAATTGCTTTTCTAAAAGGTCAAATTAAGTTGCCAAAGGTTCAAATTGTGTTGCCTGATATTCTTATTGAGTTGCCAAAAGTTCAAATTGAGTTGCTTAGAGTTCAAATTGCTTTTCTAAAAGGTCAAATTGAGTTGCCAAAGGTGCAAATTGTGTTGCCTGAAATTCTTATTTAGTTGCCTAAAGTTCAAATTGCTTTTCCAAAAGGTCAAATCAAGTTGCCAAAGGTTCAAATTGTGTTGCCTGATATTCTTATTGAGTTGCCAAAAGTTCAAATAGAGGTGCCTGAAGTTCAAAATGAGTTTCCTCAGGTTCGAATTGTAATGCCTTAACTTCAAATTGATTTGCTAAACGATTAAATTGTACGTCAAAAGATCAATTGATTTGGCAAAATATCAAATTTTATGCCAAAAAAGTTCAAGTTGAGTTGCCTAAAGTTCAAATTGAGTTGCCCGAAATGCTTATCGAATTGCCAAAAGTTCAAATTAATTGAATGAATGAAAGAATATTATGCTTTATCTGTCGTCTACAATAAATTTGCGTAACAATGGTCAAAAATACTTAGAGCCTAACTGTTATGTCGGTGTGTCGTCAGAGGCGATTGTCTTCACGTCGGCTTGTCCGATTTCTGTTGGTCCCTACTCAACGAAGGTGTAGGATGGGACAACACTTTCTGCCCGGCGCGGGTTGCCGCCTACCGCATGCAGGAGTGCTTAAGGATTTCAGCTCAGCTGCGATCCTCGGCGAGATTGCTCGCCGACCGGAGGGAGGCAGTACATTTACCTACTCCTAGTTGGGGGCGAAATGGGAGCGGAGGCTGGCGCGATGAGCTTATTGCTTACCAAGACCTCCGAGGGCTTCTAAGAGAAGGCGAGGTAGGGCGAGAAATAATCAAGTCGATTGTTAGAAGACGAATGCATGAATGTCTCTCAGTGAAGCCCTGAGTCCTCCTTTTATACTACTTTAACAAGGTAAAGGGAGAGTGGAGGAGGGTGACGTCAAGTGACGTGTTTGTCCCCCGTACCTCACTCTACCTACCTGGCACGATGAGTCACTCAGGTTTTTCCTTGTGTCCTTTATTGGAGAACTGACATATTCGAGTATATGAGTCGTCACACTAAAAATAACAATAAAACAATGATTCGCCAAAAGGTCAAATTTAGTTACCTAAAATTCCTATTGGTGTGCCAAAAGTTCAAATTGAGTTGCCTAAAGCTAAAATGACCTGCCATAAGTTCAAACTGGTCTGCTCAAAGTTCAAATCGGTATTTTTGTTAATATTTGTGTTTTTTATTATCGAGTGTGGTAACCAGGGGTGGTTGTGAGGTCCGCACGCTGACTGAAGCGATTCTTCAAATACCTTCTCAGTGCAAAAAGAAATATTCGTGTCACGATTTGAAGAGTTGACACTTGCCGGAATTCTTCTTCACATTGTTGATCGTAAACCTAGAGTCATAGCTTATTACAGTCGACGTATTACGAATACGGAAAGTAGGTATCATTCATATGACCTTGAAACGTTGGCACTGGTGAAAAGTGTATACTTTTTCAGGACAATGCTTCAGAACATTTCTTTCACGGCTGTAACTGATTGCCTTTCACTTAAAGAGACATATTTAAAACAAAATTTGAACCCAAGAGTGCAAAGATGGTGGAATTTTCTTCAAAGTTTTGATTTCAAAATTATTTATCGCCCTGGAAAATCCATGCAGCATGTAGACTATTTGTCACGACATCCCACCTCACAACGATCAGATGGAAGTGTAGTTGTAAACTGCCTTGAATCTGAAAATACGCATCCAATTCCAGGTAGTTCCAACGATAATGTGTTGATTAATGATGAAATCCCAGAACAATTAAATTCATCGAAATCTGTTCAATTGACCTTGCTTTCTAATGATTGGATATTGATGGCCCAACAACAAGATTCTGAAATTTCTAATATCAAGACTAAATTCCAGAATAATGAACTTTCTGAGCAAGAAAGAAGTACTTATGATTTATGGTCTGGAATATTATGTAGAATAATTCAAAGAGGTCATCGTACTCGTTGTGTACCTATCATTCCTCATGCTTATCGTTATACTGTGGTACAAAACACTCACGATTCAATAATGCATCTCGGTTTTGACAAAACTCTCGTAAAATTAGCAGATTTTTACTGGTTCAAGGGGATGAAAAAGTATGTTAAAAAGTTTACAGACACCTGTCTGACTTGTAAGGTTTCAAAATCCCCGGCAAACAACAAATCTCGTTACACCCTATCCCAAAAGGTACTTTACCATGGTCAACGGTACACTGTGATATTACTGGGAAACTCAGTGGTAAGAGTGACACAAAAGAGTACTGTATTGTTTTCATATGTGCTTTCACCAAGTATGTTTTACTTTTCCACACACTCAGAATTGATACAGCAAGTGTTATCAGCTCCTTAAAACATGCCATATCGTTGTTTGGACCCCCTAATAGAATAATAGCTGACCAAGGTCGCTGCTTCACCCATGAGTCAACCAATTCTGATGGAATTCACCCTGAATCCTGTGGAGACAGATTGGACGAGATCGACCCTCCTACATTGGAGGAAGTAAAGCGAGCGATTGGGAAGCTGAAAAATAACAAGGCAGCAGGCACGGATAACATTCAAGCTGAGCTACTGAAGCATGGTGGACCTGCACTGGATGACCATATATTCAGGGTTGTGACTCTTTGCTGGAATGAGGAACATATTCCCAAAGAGTGGAATGAAGGCATTATATGCCCCATCCTTAAAAAGGGGGATCCCATGATCTGTGGCAACCACCGCGGCATCACACTGCTGAACCTTGGATACAAGGTGCTATCAAATGTTATATTTGGGCGCCTTCTCCCATTTGTTCAGAGTGCGGTTGGGGGATACCAAGCTGGGTTCCTGCCTGGAAGATCAACCACAGATCAGATATTCAGCCTACGCCAGATATTGGAAAAAACGAATGAGTTTAGCATTGGCACGCACCACCTGTTCATAGACTACAAGGTAGCGTATGACAGTGTGAACAGGAAGCGCTTGTATCTGGCAATGGAGGAGCTTGGGATTCCAGGAAAGTTGATTAGGATGGTCAGAGTGACCATGGCTGAAGTGAAGAGCTGCATTAGAGTGAAAGGAGTCCTGTCCGATCCGCTTGAGATTGGAAATGGTCTTCGTCAGGGTGATGCTCTTGCGTGCCTGATGTTTACCGTGGCGCTTGAGAAAGTTGTCCGCGATGCAGGCTTGAAATCTAGAAGAACTATTTTCCAAAGAAGTGTGCAGGTCCTAGCTTTCGCGGACGATATTGATGTCATTGCTAGGACGAGGCCGGACCTGGAGAGAGCATTCATGGCACTTGAAAAAGCAAGCAAGGACATGGGATTGGTTATTAACCAGTCCAAAACCAAGTACATGCCTGCTGGACCAGCCCACAAGGGTGGCATGCCCTCGCATATAACCCTAGCTGGGTACCAATTTGAAACCGTGTGTGACTTAAAATATCTCGGCTCAACGGTAACGTGCAAAAACGACCCGTCCACAGAGATCAAACTGAGGCTGATGGCTGCTAACAGGGCGTACTTTGCCATGATCACTCTCTTCAGGTCCAGGCTTCTCTCACGTGCGACTAAGTTCACGCTATACAAGGTGCTCGTGCGTCCCGTGCTGACCTATGCCTCTGAAACTTGGCCATTAACAAGGAATGACGCCGAAATGCTCAATAGATTCGAGAGAAAAGTTCTACGTAAGATCATTGGCCCTGTGTGCGAGAGAGGAAGATGGAGGCGTCGCTTCAATGCGGAACTATATGAGATATACGATGACCCTCCTGTCTCACGCGTTGTGAAGTCAAGCCGGCTCAGATGGGCTGGCCATGTCATCCGGATGGAAGAAACAGCCATTCCCAGGAAGCTGCTCCATGAACAACCAGGTGGGCGAAGAGGGCGAGGTAGACCGAAGGTTAGGTGGTTGGATGGAGTCGAGGATGACCTACAGAACTTGGGGCACAGAGGATGGAGAACGTTGACTAGAGATAGAACAGTCTGGCGGAACATTGTGGAGGCGGCCAAGGTTCACATTGGACTGTAGAGCCAAAGAAGAAGAAGAAGGTCGCTGCTTCAGTAGCAAAGATTTCAAAGATTTTTGTGCTGGTAACCAGATAGAATTGCACTTAATTGCAACAGGTGCTAGTCGTGCCAATGGTCAAGTTGAACGTGTCATGTCTGTACTCACTAACATGCTAACTGCTACTGAGCTAGGTGATCGTTCTTGGCAGCAAGCACTGGGAGATATTCAACTTTCCATAAACTGTACTATGAATAGGGTTACAAGAGCATCTCCCCTTGAGTTGTTAATTGGAAAATTCGTTAAACCAACAGGTATGATCACACCGCCTGACAGTGTTTTAGATGTTGAGATAGATAGGGAAACAGCCAGAGAACAAGCTGCCCAATGCATGATTAAAAATGCTTCCTACGATAAAACTCGTTTTGACAAAACCAAAGCCAAAGTTAAACTTTTCTCTGTGGGTGATCTTGTACTGTTACAAAATGAACCTAGAAACCAAACTAAATTGGATCCTAAATTTAGAGAAGTGTTCAAAATTCAAGAATTGTTAGATGGAGATCGTTATCTAATTAAATCACTTACAGAAAATAGAACCTACAAATTTGCACATGATAGAGTGAGGAAAGTTCCTGATCCTGAATTATTATCAGAAATAGAATTCACACAGTCAGAAAGTGACTCATGTGAATCAGAACATTGAAAACAAATTTATTTCTTACGTATCTATTGGATTTTCTTTGAAACTATAATTACCTATTCATTCTTTTACTCGTTTGAAACATCTCATTTTTTTTTAAAATTTTATTTCTTCCTTTTAGACAATTAAACCCAGGTTTAACCTCAACTGGACCATGGTGTCACTAGTGTCACCGAAAACATCTCAGGAACTCCACAGATGTCTCAAAGTGTCACTTGAGTAACCAAAATTAAATTGCAATTTTAAATTCAATGGTCAGCAGAATTTTTGAGGGCTTTGGAAGTCAAAATAGAATTATGACAACGATTTTCAAGGAAATCGATGACAAAATTTTCAAAATTTTGTGACTTCTAATGACTCAATACCTAAAATACTAAAATACGGTATCTAAAATACTAAATCTAAAAAATACTAAATACTAAAATACTAAATACTAAATAATACTAAAAAATACTAAATACTAAATCTAAAAATAATCTAAATCTAAATAATCTAAATATCTAAATCTCTAATCTAAATATCTAATTCTAAATCTAAATAAAAATAAATCTCTAATCTAAATATCTAAATCTAAATCTAAATAAAAATAAATCTAAATCTAAAAATACTAGATAATACTAAAAAATACTAAATACTAAATCTAAAAATACTAAAATACGGTATCTAAAATGGTTTCAAAAATTTAGTCTGTCCGTTAATTAATTTTTTTTAAATTAAATTAATTAATTTTTTTTCAGACGTAAGAATAGGTAGTGTTACTGTGATTTCAAATGCAATTTAAATCTAGTTAATCTGGTGACACTTTGAGACATCTGTGGAGTTCCTGATATGTTTTTGGTGACACCAGTGACACCATGGTCCAGTTAGGGTTGACATCGTTGAATTTGTATGTTCAGGGAATTTCAGGCAATGAGTCGAAAAATTCATTTCTTTTGTATATTTCTAATTTTTTTAATTGATTCTTTTTTGCAAAGTACTTAAACACCAATTTTATTGTTGCTAATATTATTTATGTGTTTTGGATTCTTTCGAGGAACTTTGAGTTCTGAGTGGCGGAAAGTGCATAAAGACAACACGTGTTCGGAGACTCCGAGTGTCTACTCATTGTAAATTAAGTAGGTTGAGAGGGGAGGGGAGGGGAGGGTGTGAAGAAAACGCGTGCGAGGGGTAGCGTGTGTGATGGAGGGGCGGCGAACGGAGGGGAGGGGGGGGGTTGTAGAAAAAGTCGTAGCTCAGTGCGCATGCGCGGCTGAGGCGGCACGAGGGTAGGCGGCCCCGGAGAGCGTATCGATTCCGTAGTAAATTTTGACCTGCAGGAGGCGGCGGAGGGAGCCCCCCCTCCGCGCAGCACCTTCCTCTCCAGCCCGGGAGGGGGCGCTGCCCCCCCCCGGGCCTCCTTTCTGCCCTGGATCTCCCCGTTCAGGGGTCACCTTTTCAGGTCTAGACTCCTGGAGGCTTCCTGCAAACAGAGCTTTGAAATGGGTAATAGACGATAGAGGTCAAATATGGGACTTTTGATTCTATTATCGGTCAAGTCAAAGGAAAAACTTCTGGTAATTTAGGATGATGTTTTTTTTAGCATCCACTGACGATATAACAAGGAAAGCCTAATTAGAGGATTGCTTCAATTTAGGGCATTGAGTTATAAGAGTACAACAGACGATAGGGGTCAAATATGGGACACTTGATTATTGTTTATTATCAGTCAAGTCAGAGGAAATCTGGTAATTTAGGATGACGATTTAGTTTCCATTGACGAAATTACATGGAAAACCAAATTAGAGGATTGTCTTCTGATATTGCACTTATCTATTATCGGATAATTCAATGAGAAAAACGTCTCCAAGTTAGGTGGTCTTGGCTCCTACACATAGAATAACATGGATAGGGTAGAGGCGCCTAATTTGAGAATAGCTCCTAATTAAGGCATTGAGTGATGGACGATAGGGGTCCAATATGGGACACTTGATTATTGCTTGAAAATTGCTATTACGAAACTTATATGAAACAGATGATGTTTTAGCTGTAAAAGTAACATGGAAAGCTTAATTAAAGGATAGCTTCAATTTAGGACATTGAGTTATCTGAGTGCAAAAGATGATTGGTGTCAAATATGGGTCACTCGATTGTCGTCTGCTATTGCAGTCATCTATTATCTGATAATTCAATGGGAAAAACGTCTGTCAAGTTAAGTGGTCTTGGCTCCTCATTAAATAACATGGATAAGGGCCTAATTTATGGATGGACGATAGGCGTCAAACATGGGACACATGATTATTGTCTATTACGAATCTTATATGAAACGGATGATTTAGCTTCCACTGACTAAATACATGGAAAGCCTAATTAGAGGATAGCTTCAATTTAGGGCATTTAGGGCTTGCAGTCAAATATGGGGCACTCGATTGTTTTCTGATATTGCACTTATCTATTATCGGATAATTAAATGGGAAGTTAAGTGGTGTTGGCTCCTTCTCATTAAATAACATGGATAAGGGCCAAATTTAGGCGCCTAATTTGATAATAGCTCCTAATTAGGGCATTGAGTTGTCAGGCGGTGATGGACGATAAGAGTCAAATATGGGTCACTTGACTATTGTCTATTACGAATCTTATATGAAACGGAGGATGTTTTAGCTTCCACTGACGAAGTAACATGGAAATCCTAATTAGAGGATAGCTCCTAATTAGGGCATTGAGTTGTCAGGCGGTGATGGACGATAAGAGTCTAATGTGGGACACTTGATTATTGTCTATTACGAATCTTATATGAAACGGAGGATGTTTTAGCATCCACAGACGAAGTAACATGGAAATCCTAATTAGAGGATAGCTCCTAATTAAGGCATTGAGTTGTCAGGCGGTGATGGAAGATAAGAGTCTAATATGGGACACTTGGTTGTTGTCTATTACGAATCTTATATGAAACGGAGGATGTTTTAGCTGCCTCTGACGAAGTAACATGGAAATCCTAATTAGAGGATAGCTCCTAATTAGGGCATTGAGTTGTCAGGCGGTGATGGACGATGAGTCAAATATGGGACACTTGATTATTGTCTATTACGAATCTTATATGATGCGGAGGATGTTTTAGCTTCCACTGACGAAGTAACATGGAAATCCTAATTAGAGGATAGCTCCTAATTAGGGCATTGAGTTGTCAGGCGGTGATGGACGATAAAAGTCAAATATGAGACACTTGATTATTGTCTATTACGAATCTTATATGAAACGGAGGATGTTTTAGCTGCCTCTGACGAAGTAACATGGAAAACCTGATTAGAGGAAAGCTCCTAATTAGGGCATTGAGTTGTCAGGCGGTGATGGACGATGAGAGTCAAATATGGGACACTTGATTATTGTCTATTACGAATCTTATATGAAACGGATGATGTTTTAGCTCCCACTGACGAAGTAACATGGAAAACCTGATTAGAGGATAGCTCCTAATTAGGGCATTGAGTTGTCAGGCGGTGATGGACGGTAAGAGTCAAATATGGGACACTTGATTATTGTCTATTACGAATCTTATATGAAACGGATGATGTTTTAGCTCCCACTGACGAAGTAACATGGAAAACCTGATTAGAGGATAGCTCCTAATTAGGGCATTGAGTTGTCAGGCGGTGATGGACGGTAAGAGTCAAATATGGGACACTTGATTATTGTCTATTACGTAACTTATATGAAACGGATGATGTTTTAGCTCCCACTGACGAAGTAACATGGAAAACCTGATTAGAGGATAGCTCCTAATTAGGGCATTGAGTTGTCAGGCGGTGATGGACGATAAGAGTCATATACGGTAGTAACATGGAAAGCCTTATTAAAGGATAGCTCCAATTTAGGACATTGAGGTGTCTGAGTGCAATAGATGCTAGAAATCTAATTTGGGACACTTGATTGTTGTCTATTATCGGTCAAGTCAAAGGAAATACGTCTGCTAATTTGGGATGATGTTTTCGCTTCCACTGATAGAATGACATGGAAATCCTAATTAGAGAATAGCTCCTAATTAGGGCTTTGAGTTGTCAGGCGGTGATGGACGATAAGAGTCAAATATGAGACACTTGATTATTGTCTATTACGTAAGTTATATGAAACGGATGATGTTTTAGCTCCCACTGACGAAGTAACATGGAAAACCTGATTAGAGGATAGCTCCTAATTAGGGCATTGAGTTTTCCGGCGGTGATGGACGATAAGAGTCAAATATGGGACACTTGATTATTGTCTATTACGTAACTTATATGAAACGGATGATGTTTTAGCTCCCACTGACGAAGTAACATGGAAAACCTGATTAGAGGATAGCTCCTAATTAGGACATAGAGTTGTCTGGCGGTGATGGACGGTAAGAGTCAAATATGGGACACTTGATTATTGTCTATTACGAAAGTTATATGAAACGGATGATGTTTTAGCTCCCACTGACGAAGTAACATGGAAAGCCTAATTAGAGGATAGCTCCTAATTAGGGCATTGAGTTGTCAGGGGGTGATGGACGATAAGAGTCATATAGGGTAGTAACATGGAAAGCCTAATTAGAGGATAGCTCCTAATTAGGGCATTGAGTTGTCAGGCGGTGATGGACGATAAGAGTCATATACGGTAGTAACATGGAAAGCCTTATTAAAGGATAGCTCCAATTTAGGACATTGAGGTGTCTGAGTGCAATAGATGCTAGAAATCTAATTTGGGACACTTGATTGTTGTCTATTATCGGTCAAGTCAAAGGAAATACGTCTGCTAATTTGGGATGATGTTTTCGCTTCCACTGATAGAATGACATGGAAATCCTAATTAGAGAATAGCTCCTAATTAGGGCTTTGAGTTGTCAGGCGGTGATGGACGATAAGAGTCAAATATGAGACACTTGATTATTGTCTATTACGAATCTTATAAGAAACGGATGATGTTTTAGCTTCCACTGACGAAGTAACATGGAACACCATCTGATTAGAGGATAGCTCCAATTTAGGACATTGAGGTTTCTGAGTGCAATAGATGCTTGAAATCTAATTTGGGACACTTGATTGTTGTCTATTATTGGTCAAGTCAAAGGAAATACGTCTGCTAATTTGGGATGATGTTTTCGCTTCCACTGATAGAATGACATGGAAAGCCTAATTAGAGAATAGCTCCTAATTAGGGCATTGATTTGTCTGAATGTAATAGACGATAGGGGTCATTATTATTCTCTATTATGAAACTTATATGAAACGGATGATGTTTTAGCTTCCACTGATTAAATAACATGGAAAGCCAAATTAGAGTATTGCTTCAATTTAGGGCATTTAGGGCTTGGGGCAAATATGGGACATAGTGTTGTGGTCCATTATTGCCCTTATCTAATTAATTCAATTTAGGCTTTATTGCGGGGTTGCATAACCTCGTCTATTCCCACATGGCCCAACACTTTGGCCTTTTCACAAATTGCACGAAAAACTATTTTTTGCTAAATACTGCTTTTTATTGCTTAAAATTGATAAACTACGACACAAGACTGTAATCGAAGTCAAAAAGTGTTCGACGCGGGGGGCGAAGTCCGAGATTTTGGCGACGCAGTGAACGTGTTAACCCGATTTCTTTTGTTGCGATTTTCACTCCTGTATGGAACTAATTCAATCAAATGTCATCAATTCATCATACAACACATGCTTTGCCATTTTTCCTCCTACATTACGAGTTATGGCAGGGAAAATTGACATGATGAGGCATAAAGGGCAACCCGATTCGTGTAGTACAATGCAGGGCTAATGGATTGATTGTCAACATCCCCATTCCTTGACAGCTGCCATTGATTTCTGGCGGAATTAGGGAGCATTAAGCCGTTCGTGGGGATCCCAGCTAGTTTATTGGATTTCCGGAGACAATAGAAATTCACGTCCAAAACATCCGCTCGAAACGTATTCAGCATCGTCGTGGTTTCAGTTTGAATAGGAACCTCAGTATCAGGTAGATGGCGAACCTTCCCTCTGCTCGCAGTCTCCTCGGTGGGACCCAGCAAAGACTCCTGGATAACCCTTCTTATTCGAGGAAACAGGCTGTGAATCCTGGTCACTCTTCGAATGGCCTGGACCTCGTTTCCTTAGGTCAGATATCCTGGTGGACCTCTTTCCCTAAGCCACATCAGAGTGGCCGCCATTTTATATCAGTTTCCCCTGAGCAAGTTCACCCTCTCCTTTGCACAACACGTTCATGAATGAACAAATGAACTGAAAACTAGTAAAATTTACTCTATAAATGGCTTTGACCTCGTTTCTTTGGATTTATCTATACAGGGGTCCCATGTTAAGGACCGAAAAACTTCGAGAGTCGATTCTACAACTAATTTTAGTAAGAAAGTGTCTCCTAGCAATTTTTCGTTAGACGCCTAATTTCCGAGTTATTTTAATTTTAAGATTTTTTCGTGTTTTCGACCTTAAGCCATAAAAATTACTATAACTCCTGTAACCTGTAAACACAAAGCAAAGTTTCTACAGCCAAGTATAAAATAATTGAGGAATGCCAAAATTTGAAGCAGTGGTCATCATATTACCGATTCAGAGTAAGTGCTCAATGTGACCTCCTCCTTCTTCAGTACATAATGTGCATCGTCTCCTGACAGCTCATTCCTCAATTATTTTCTACTTAGCTGTAAAAAACTTTGCTTTGTGTTCACAGGTATCCGGACGAATGACAAACGAAGTCAAGACGGAGTAGAGGATAATTTATTATATCATTTATATTTAGTCAATAACGTATTTCGATGAACATAAAGATTATTTTTGTTCATGAATATCATTTTACTTTCTCTAAAATATCATTATTTATTTTTATTTTTTATTCCACATCTAAACGCTATTCTTTATGAGATATCTGTTTTTTCATACAATCGAGAAAGTTGCGAGAATTGAACATTCAATTCGTGCATAAAAACCAACTAAATTGAAAAAAAAAAATATTAGGACCTACCAAAACTCAATATTGAGCTTTCACATACCAACGGTGATGGAATCAGTCTAATAGCGTTGAAAATGACGTAGAATTCCACCCGTAATTCGTCGAACCTGCCCGAGGCCCAACGAACCAGAAAACCTTGATTTCCATGAGCGCAGCAACGTTTTTTAGCATTCCAACGTATTTTTCACCACTAATTAGCGGAGTAAAATTAAAACAAATTATACCATTCGAAAGCTGAGATCTTTGCGCAGTTTTTGATGTAGAGGTACGTGAAAAATCATTTGGAAGTAAAACCTTAACAATCGAAAGAAAAAGTAGGAAATTTTTACAATTTTACGTAAATGACTTTACGAGTTGATTTTTCACCCCTCACGACCTTACAAAATTGTTTGTATAACCACTAGAAAGATGGTAAATTTAACGCCCTATCCAACGGTGTAATTAGATTTTGAATTGCTTGTAAATTAAGCGAGTTGTGGTCATTTTTATGGCTTTATGGCTAGAAAACACGAAAAAAAATCTTAAAATTAAAATAACTCGGAAGTTAAGCGTCTAACGAAAATTTGCTAGGAGGCACTTTCTTACTCAAATTAGTTGTAGAATTGACTCCCGAAGTTTTTCGGTCCTTAATATGGGACACCCTGTATAGCCTGATGGATCTCTTTCCCTAAGCCACATCAGAGTGGCCGCCATTTTTATATCAGTTTCCCCTGAGCAAGTTCACCCTCTCCTTCCCACAACACGTTCATTCAACTGAAAACTAATAAAATTTACTCTATAAATGGCTTTGACCTCGTTTCTTTGGGTTTATCTATAATCCTGATGGACCTCTTTCCCTAAGCCACACCAGAGTGGCCGCCATTTTTATATCAGTTTCCCCTCACCAAGTTCCTCTCCTTTGCACAACACGTTCATGCAACTGAAAACTAATAAAATTTACTCTTCAATTGGCTTTGACCTCGTTTACTTAGGTCAGATATCCTGATGGACCTCTTTCCCTAAGCCACATCAGAGTGGCCGCCATTTTTATATCAGTTTCCCCTAACAAGTTCACCCTCTCCTTTGCACAACACGTTCATTCAACTGAAAACTAATGAAATTTACTCTTCAAATGGCTTGGACCTCGTTTCCTTAGGTCAGATATCCTGATGGACCTCTTTCCCTAAGCCACATCAGAGTGGCCACCATTTTTATATCAGTTTCCACTCACCAAGTTCACCCTCTCCTTTGCACAACACGTTCATTCAACTGAAAACTAATAAAATTTACTCTTCAAATGGCTTTGACCTCGTTTCCTTGGGTTTATCTATAATCCTGATGGATCTCTTTCCCTAAGCCACACCAGAGTGGCCGCCATTTTTATATCAGTTTCCCCTGAGCAAGTTCACCTTCTCCTTTCCACAACACGTTCATTCAACCGAAAACTAATAAAATTTACTCTTCAAATGGCTTTGACCTCGTTTCCTTGGGTTTATCTATCAATCCTGATGGATCTCTTTCCGTAAGCCACATCAGAGTGGCCGCCATTTTTATATCAGTTTCCCCTGATCAAGTTCACCCTCTCCTTTGCACAACACGTTCATTCAACTGAAAACTAATAAAATTGAGATAAAATCGTTTCTTGCTGTGAATCCAGGTCACTCTTCGAATGGCCTAGACCTCGTTTCTTTTGTAAATAGGGGGGTAGCGGGAAATACCGCAAAAAACAAGGACAAAACAACTCGCGGATTTTTTTTTTTCCTCGCGGTATTTACTGACACGCGAAGGAGGTTTTGCTCTCGACTGTACTCCGATGGTTTTTCTCATGAATATTTAATAGGCGAAGAAGGGGGTTTTGCAACTGAGAGACTCGGAACAGTGCAATAATAGGGGTGAATTGACTGTCCCAGAGTGTCCCAGATTCGCGGGACAAGGCTTTTGTGCCGACTTGGTGAAAAGAGCTGGTCGTCACAGGATGGCAGGTGCGTTTCATTGTGTCGTTCGTAATATTGTGATGCTTTGAGGTAATTTCGCTTCCTCGCGACTGGAATACAGGAAAACTTTGTATTCTTGTTGTACGTGAAAAAAAAATTAATAAATAAAAAATAAGATACTCAATTTCTCAATTAAAATCCTTCAGTCAAAATTATTCGCAAGTGTCACCATTCGAATAAGCGTGAAGAATCCATGGAGAAAGATACTCCTAGTCATGATGAGGTTGAGTCAAGACTTAAACCCCTTAAAGTCCGGATTTAATTTTTAAAAAACCCACTACGTTTTCGTAATTAAACTTGACTAGTTTAATTACTCCATTAATTTCCACACTAAATTGAATTACTAGTCTTGATCAGGTCTTTGCAGACGAGTGATCTGGACAGAAATATAATAAACTTTTGTGTAATAATTTGCATCGTTTTACATTGAACATTGCAAACGCGATCTACGACTTGTTTATACATCGTATAGGGTGGTTTATTTCCGAACTTACAACCTCTGAAAACCGAATTGTTGCACTTTTTTCAATTTTTCAACTATCACTTTCGAACTATAATTTCGATTATGCTCAGTTGCATTTTGAAGTAGATTGAATTTTATACCGTTTGAGGCAAACGTGTTCTCGGCTGGTTGAATAATAATGGAAATACTTATTTATCTGTCATTGTTATCTTTATTCATCATTACAACAATTCAAAAATTCGTAATTTTTCCAAAAGTAAAACTTTTGTGGTAAGGTTGTTTTGATCCTTCCATTTGGGTAACTAATAAATTAAAAATGTGAATAGAGAGGCATTTGAATGCAATTTAATCAGCTTAACTTTTTAAATATAAGCAGATATCACAGTTTTCTCAACAACAAATAAAAACCAAAAATAAAAAATAAAAATAATTTTTAGAAGATCGAGATAAATTTACAACATTTTAAACATTACTAAATGTATTTTGATTAAACTATGGAACAATTTCAATGATAGTGCTCAATTTTATGGATATTCGATAATTTTCGTTATTAGGCGAAGGATGTCCAAGCAACATCACAACTGAGCACGTGTGACACAACATTTGATAACAACAAGAAAATGAAAAGGCCACGAGAGAAATCCATGGAGCGGAGCATGAACAAGGTAGTGGGGAAGTTCTGGTTCTGTGGTTCTGAAAAAAATCTCGAACCGTCAGAACCAGTTCGAAACAGTTCAGGACTGGCTGTCTTACACCGAACTAAAAATCCCGAACTGGTTGTTACACCCGATTTTGCGATGTAAGCAAAAAGTGAAGAAATGATGGAAACCAATTTTTGCTTCCGAGTCTACCAAGGTAGCGGAAGCTTTGTTTTCACTTTTCAAGGACGAAAAAAAAAAGTTCTCCAAAATCGAAATTTCCACTCGCGTTTTGCGTTTTAGACCTTTCTGAACAATTTTGGTTCCGTGTCTGTGTGTCTGTCTGTCTGTCTGTCTGTCTGTCTGTCATGAATTCCTTGTAACGCGCATAACTATACGAAGTTATTGTCCGATTTCGATGAAATTTTCAGGGATTGTGCGGGTTGATGTGTAGACGGTCCCCTATGAAAATCATCATCCCCCGACTGATAGAAGCGACTGCGCATGCGCAAACGTGAATTCCTTGTAACGGCCATAACATCTACATTTTCCATCCGATTTCAATGAAATTTTCAGGGATGTTACAGACTCGTATTTAAGAGGTCCCCTATGAAAATCATCACCTTCGAACGGATAGAAGCCACTGCGCATGCGCAAACGTGAATTTCCTTGTAACAGCCATAACTTCCACATTTTCCACCCGATTTCAATGAAATTTTCAGGGATTAAGTGGATTAGGTTGTAGATAGTCCCCTATGAAAATCATCCTTCCCGGACTGATAGAAGCGACTGCGCATGCGCAAACGTAAATTCCTTGTAACAGCCGTAACTTCAACTGTCCCCCAGGGGTCGCGGGTTTGAATCCCAGCCGAGGCTAAGTATTTTTTTGATCCAATCAAATATATCTACTCACTTAATTTTTCATCCGAATTTGATGAAATTTTCTAGGATTGTCCAGATTAGCGTGTAGATGGTCCCCTATGAGGGTAGAGAAAGGTACTTAGAGATTGGTGTTTTGAGATTAACTACTATGCATCGGATCATCTATATAATCGGGTTATGGATACGAGGAAGCTATGTGCCACACCCACTTGGCAGACGTTTTTTTTAAAGCATTTATTTAAAAAAAAATTACAATGAATATTACAAAAGAATTACAAAATGCTACGACTCTTTATGAGTAATCATACTCGTGCTAAGAGTCGGAGCCTTCAATCATATAATCATCATATAATATTCTGAAATTTATACAAAAAATAGAAAAGAAAAACGTTTATTCTTCACAATAGCACAAATTGTCCACCGAAAATATCTTCATTTTGCCAATTTTTCCAATAAACTTGCATAGGTAGTAATCATATATTTATGTCAACAAACAACCAAGGACGATACAAGAAAAATTAGAAATTATCTGCCTACCTATTTTTGATTTTTTCAGAGAAGTATTTTTTTACCTCTATTTCAAATTTTTCTAAAGACAGCTGTTCCGTCACCATCGCTCTTGGCAAATTGTTGAAAATATCAACTCCCCAGGTGCTATACAAACGCATTCCTAATGTTGTGCTCATTCTGGGTTTCTGTAGGGTAATCCTATCTCCTGATCTTGTGGGGTTCTGAACTCTAAATATTTTTCCCATCAGGAACATTTTGTAGACAAAATTCGTCTTACACTTTTCCGCCAACTCATTAAGGTTTAGTACTGGAAAATTCTCAAAAACTTTGTCCGTTGCATACCTCCTAGGCTTCTTTAGTAGTATTTTTATTAATAATTTTTGCATAATAAATAATGGTCTTATTTTAGTAATAAAAGTCGAACCCCACGCAACTATGCCATAAGAAATTAGCGGCTGTATGATAGCGGTGTAGAATAGTGTTTTCAGCTTTTCCGTCATGTACCCCCTTACCTCCACACATATTGGGATCAATGAACGAAGCTTTCTACTTAACTCTTTAATATGATGGTCCCATGTTAAACACTCATCAATAAACACACCCAAATACTTGGTCTGGGAAACCTGTTCAATGACAGGACAATCGCAATGCACACAATCATAATCCGCATGACAAGAAAGCTTCATTATCCGAGGTACTTGCGTTGGCCTTGAGGCAAACGCAATAAACTTAGTTTTTTGGAAGTTAAGTTTTAGGTTTTTAGTTTTAAACCATTTCGAAAGTGCTGTTAGGTTTTTTTCTGTTTTAGCAACAACTTCTTCCCAATTCTGGCCAGTTACTACGAGTGCAGTGTCATCAGCAAATCCAATTATCTCTCCCTCTATGTTAGCTTTAAAAATGTCATTTACGTACATAAGATAAAATAACGGGCCCAAAACAGTGCCCTGAGGCACCCCACACATCATTGTACAGGAACTACTGAGTTGATCTTGTATTTTCACTTTTTGTTTTCGACACCTGAGATAATCCCAAACCCAATGAATAAAGGTAGGGTGAAAGTTCAGCTTTTGGAGTACTCCCATCAATTTAGGGTGCGATATAGTATCAAAGGCCTTTGATAAGTCCTTAAAAACAATCAACGCCTTTTGACCCCTATCTAGTTTTTTTACAATTTTGTCTAACAGGCAAATGATAGCATCCTGTGTACTTTTGCCAGCCCTGAAACCGAACTGCCGACTTGATTGAACTGCTGACTTGATTGAATTGATTAGTAATTGACCACCCTGTGCTCTCGGCGTAGCTGCTAGTGGAGAAGGGGTGGGACGCTGTTGCTAGCATAGGTTCCTAGGTACCTACCGAATATGACACTGATTCAGCGCGAATACCCAATACCAATTAAAGCAGTCAGGATAGTGATAAAATGGGCGCCAGTCCGCTTGGAAAGTCAATTTGGTCGAAATTTATATCACAAACGACCATAGGTAGGTATTCGAAAAAGCGGACGAACTCGTTATACCCCTATAATCTTTGATAATGCAGAATCCCTGGTGAATCATCAGTGCACCTCACTCCAGCTCTACGATCTGTCAAAGGCTTTTGATTCTGTGCTTCATGATTTGCTTATCAGGAAGCTACGCCACTATGGGTTTGGAGATCTGGCTCTGTCTTTCTTTGGGAGTTTTCTGCGAGGCTGGAAACAGGTGGTTATTTTCAATGGCGTCGAGTCCTTAGCAGTTGATATTCCATGTGGAGTGAAGCAAGGCTCAGTACTTGGTCCATGTCTTTTCTTGATTTTCATCAATGATTTGGCCCACCAGTTCCACAACAAAAGGATATTCCTTTTCGCCGATGATGTCACCGCTCTTTCAGCAGGACCTTGCCAGTCAGCTCTAGATTGTGATCTTTTCTGTTCTATTCTGTTGATATGAAAAATGCGAGGATGTGGTTTTTTTTCTCTCCACACTTTTCTGCGACTTTAATTTTCAAAAAGCTTTCTATTAAACATTTCATAGAAAAAAAGTCGTGGATTCCAACGGGATTGAGTCAAGGGATAGCGCCAGAAAACATTCATCAAATGCTTTAATTCCTCATTTCTCCTCTTTTTGAGAAATTCACTATTTAATGTTAAGGTTTAAGAAGAAAAATTGGGAATTATTATTGTGAAGATTTTACCGAGTGCTTAGGGGAAATTCATACTTCAAAAATTATTAAAAAACGTGAATAAAGCACATATTTCTGCGACCCCGGTGAATAAGTGGTCAAGTCAAATTTGCCCATTTTACAGGGGAGCATTATTAAAATTTGAACCTTAACCTAAAATCCGGATTTTGTCGTAGAAGGTTGAAATTTGGAATGAATGATGTAGTCGTTCATCCCAAATTTCAACCTTCTACGACAAAATTCGGGTTTTAGGTGAAGGTTCAAATTTTAATAATGCTCCCCTGTAAAATGGGCAAATTTGACTTGACCACTTATTCACCGGGGTCGCAGATTTATGCCGTGACTCCTCATGAAGAGCAATAAGACCCAACTTGTTGATACGACGGTATCCGCACTCATGAGCAGGTAGTTCATCGTTAGCGTTTTCGGTGAAATGAGTTATTAACATGAATGATCGAGGAACTTGCCCTCTGGTGATCCGTAAGAGGCTTGTAAGGTCAGGAAACCTGTGCTCAAAGACTATCTGGGGATAGGTTCTTGCACTCCTTTCCAATACTAATAGACGTTCGTTTTTTCGATTTTTGGTTTATTATTTTCAATAATGAACCTTTGGAATCGACCAAGAAAAAAAAAATTTTAACACCCCCTCAAAATTTGATGGTTTACGTTTCAAGGTACGTAGAATCCAAAAATCGAATAAAAATTTGGCCGTCCGTCCGCCGTACGCGGCACTTTTGCCACTTAGCATTGACCGATTTTGATGAAATTTGGTATGTAGGCTCCATTTGGGGTCTAGTTGTGCCCCGAAGCTTTTGGTTGATGTAGGTCACTCCTAAGGGTTCCAAAATCAATTTTGAAATTTTGAAAACGCCCTAACTCAAAAAATTTCGATATAAAGGTATTGTTTTTCCTTCAATTTAAGATTCTATAGAATTTTTAGAGACCACGCGGAGCTCTGTAGGACAAACCGTTCGCTCACTACGAAAATTTAAGTGTTTATATTGAAATATATATATATATATATAAATCAAAACACGAGTGTGAATCGCAAAAGAGGCCTAATCTCCGTTCAAATTAGAGCAGACCGAAATGCAATCGATGGTTGGTGATGTTGATTTTTTTTTTGATTTTTTTTGATTTTTTTTGATTTTTTTTTTGATTTTTTTTCTTTTGATTTTTTTTTTTTTTTTCTTTTTTTTCATATTGGATGGTTGGTGATTTTGTAGACGAGTGATCTATATAGAAAATAATAAACCATTGTGTAATAATTTGCAGCGTTTTTACACATACAGTGCTGTGGGGCGGGACCCCCTAGCCCACTGTGACGTCATAAACATTCGAAACTTTGAAAAATCATAGAAAAAGGTCTTCTCACGCTACAAGGTCGCGGTTGGTGTCAAAGTTCTCAGAATGAGGTCTAGTTTAGATTGAAAATAACAATAAACAGTTTTTCCGACCCATGCGCACACCCCAGTGGACATAACTATCGGCATCTTCCCTTCCCCATGAGATCAGCAAGCATGTTACCTACTACCTGCTGAATAGTAATATTTGGCGTCTTGCTAGAATCCGCTGATGCTGGTGTTCCTTTGCTGTGGAAATTCGAACGTTTTCAGAGCCTCGCATGATCGCGAGCAGTTTGACCAGCTGACGAAAATATTCACGGGGAAGTCGGGAAGTGGTTGATTAAACCGAGTGTGTCTCTATTACTAGTCGACTCCGGTCACGAAAGCCCAGACAATCAAATCGAGCCATCTTTTAATTTTGATCACTGTCTGAACTGCGAGCCTCCCAGGGCGAGATCTTGTTAAGGGGATTTGAATGCTTAATTTATCGATTACCCCATTAAAAAAGACTTCAGAATCAACAGGTGACATTCGGCATTGGAGTCTTCCAAGTTAGAAGGGCAGAATAGTTCCCTTGCAGTTCATGTCTCAGTAGATTTGAAATCATCACTCCCTAAACCTTTTCGAATAATGTAAATATTTGGAGATTGAAGTTTGATTGTCTACTATCTATCGGACCTTCTATACACTCGTCTAGATTTTCAATCCGAATTCGATGACATTTTCAAGAATTCTTCAGGCAGATGGTTTCCTGTGCAATTCGTTCGTAGCTACTGCGCCTGCGCAATCATGAAATCCTTATAACAACCACAACTTGTACAGAATCCATACGAATTCCTTCAGAATTTTCAGGGATTGTGGTTGAGACTCGGGATGGTTTTTGAGTTGAGTTTCTGCTAAGTACTTGGAGATTGAAGTTCGGATTACTCAGAAAAATTGTATCGTAGTAGTAGGTAGAGGGTAGTTGAGATTGAAGATTCTCAATATCCTCTATGAATCGGATTATTTATACGATTGTGTTGTGGATAAGAGGAAGCTATATGTCATACCCACTTGGAGACTTAACCTTGAAAAGTGAAAACTCCACTTCCTTGTTCGACAAAAGTAAGAGAAATACAGATTCGAAAGATGAAGATGAATGTTATATTGCAAGGGAATGTGCTCACTTTAGTCTGTGACCCTACAGAAGGGGAAATGCCCAGAGGACAACTCAGAACAACGTGGGCTCTTCGACAGGGAATCAAAAGGGGTCTTTCAGAGGTGACTCGATGGGGGGCGGACTGGACGTAACAATGACCTTGTTTCATCATTTCTTTTCATACAGATCCCTCCAGCCTGAATGTCGAGTATGATACACAGTGGTATTGATTAGTCATAACATTCTAGTTACTTCAATTACTAGAGCTATCAGTGCAGCAGGTCAAAAATGGGTGTGGCAGATAGCTTCCTCTTATCCACAACACGATTCTACAATGATCCGATTCATAGCGGATATTGAGAATTTTCAATCTCAACTACCTTCTAAATTTGCTCGTTATGGACGATCAAATTTATTCAAAAAATCCAGATACCACAAAATACCTAAACATTCCATTGAAATCGGAAGAAAGCTATTATACTTATTACAGTCGAAATTTGTAGATTCGTGTGATATTGTAGCATCTTTTGGTCGAAACGACTCAGGGCCCTCATCCATCAAGAAAAAGGCAAGACATGATTTTTTCCTCCATTTATATTAGCAACCGTTTCGCTGGTTTAGCTCTCCAGCATCTTCAGGCTAAAAAATTAATCCTAAATAAAATTAAAATTAATTCAACATTGAGAAAAGTCGATAACATAAAATAACAATACCGGCACATCAAACTGGTCAAACACTTACATTAAACTATACAATATTTATCTCAATACAGGATTTGTTACAATACCTCTTCCATAAAAAATCTCCTCCCTGGTTCTCCTTTCCTCTCCCAAGTCACAAAACAACGCATAAAAACTTAATAATTATACTTATTGACGATTACGATGGCGTATACGCAGTGTTTTTTGCTACCCAACTACATAACTATTGTTATCTATATGTATTACGTTATTATGTATCATATCTATTAGTGTTTATCATTGAACTGATTGTTATAGGTTCAACAGGGTAACATCCAGAGTCTACGGGGTGTCCAAGTAACCACGCTCCCCCCACTTATTTTCTCTAATAGTGTAAGAAAAAAATCGGATTGACGGTATTCTTCCTAATTTTTTTGCGTAGAATTCAAAAATGACAAAATTGCGCAATCGCGCAATCATGATCAACTTTGTTTTTTCAAATGAGAACCCCCATTTTTTTTTATTGCAGAGTCGGATTCTACGTCAAATTTTATCAGGGGCGTCTCGTGAGAATATTCGTGAGGCAAACAGCTTGGCCAGTCACAGAAGGATAAACAATAATGAAAAACGCTGCAAATTATTACACAAAGGTTTATTATTTTTCTGAAGATAAAGCGTCAGCTTTACCCTCGTCACTACCTACCAATCATGTTTTTGCTTCAAAATGTTGTTTATTTAGATGAAATAAACCCTTCACACTCCATTTGAAGAAATAAAGAATTCCTTGGTTTAGAAATTTGATTACAGGTTGATTAAGGAAGCAAAACATGTACAACCCAAAGAAACGAACATCGATCGCATTTTGGTCAGCTAAAATTTTTAAGGTGATAAGGCCTCTTTTGCGATTCACACTCGTGTTTCTCATTTATCGTAAGTACGACCTTCAAGTTCTCATGGAGAGCTAATAGTTTATCCTCTGGGTGGGTTGATTCGATACTAAAAATTCAATGGTACCTATCTCAAGTTGGTGAAAAAACAATACCTTCATAACGAGAGTTTTCGAGAGAGGGGGCCTTAAGAAGTTACAGCCCTAATGTTTCACCGCTCAGAAGTGACTGACATTAACCAAAACCTTCGGGGCACAAGTAGACCCCAAATGGAGCCCTTATACCAAATTTCATCAAAATCGGTCAATGATAATTAAGGAAAGTTCCGCAGACGGACGGATTTTTTTTATATTCGATTTTCAAAATATACGTAGTAGCTACAACCTCAAAAGTAAACCATCAACAATATTATTAGCCCAGGCGAATTAGACCAAAAATGGGCAAATAGGAGAAATAATTCATAGTGAAGAAATTCCTTCACCAGCGTCTTCCTTTACACTTGGTTAATCATACCTCAAAAGTCCCCTAGGGTGGGGGGTGAGCTCGAGGAGGGGGGGTAAGTTTTCTCCTATTTTTCGGTTTTTTTGCCTATAACTCCAAAAGTAAGCGTTCTAGCGGATTTTTTACTATTACCGTAATTAAAGTACATAAAATTTCCTACAATTTGCTCCTCTGACTTAAGTCTCTACGATTACGCCTTCCGCCGCTAGAGCGCGTTGAAAAGTAGGTATCATTTTAAAAAATTAGCAAAAAGGTCTTTATATGCTCTTTTTACTCGGAAATTTTCAGGAATCGTGCGGGTTGGAGTTGAGATGGTCCCCTATGAAAATCATTGCCCCCAGCCTGATCGTAGCCACTGCGCATGCGCAAACTTGTATTTCCTTGTCACGGCCATAACTTCTACATTTCCCATCTGATTTCGATTAAATTTTCGTGAATTCTGCAATTTGGGGCGGAGATGGTTCCCTATGAAAATCATGGCCTCCTAATTGAAAACACATACTGTCTTAACTCTCTACGATTACGCGTTACGCCGCTAGAGCGCGTTGAAAACTAGGTGTCATTTTAAAAAATCAGCAAAAAGATCTTTTGATGGTCTTTTTACTCGGGAATCATTCTTATTAAGCCTGATGACATATCGTAATACATGACTTGTTTTCCGAACATCAGTTGAGATGAGATGAAGGTAAACCTCAAGTGCCGCACAATACTTTCTACGCTGAATTTCTTTTTTTCTACGCTGAATCGCGTGGAGATATTCCTCTCTTGATTTGATTTCATTTTACCGTATCTACAGTCGAAAAAGTCACTTTTTGAGGAGGAAATCATCGATTTTCTTACGAAGGGTAATGAATCATCCTAATATAATGTAAAAAAATTAACCATGTCACGTTTTTCTTCCTTGGAGAAAATCGGTGGCATTGCGGACAGGAGAAAACATACATCTGTCCCAATTCATGAGAACTTTCGATTAATGATACGATCAGAAAGGATCTCTGATCTTTTCGTCGTTCTCATTGCAAATTATCATCACATTGATAATGTTCCGTGAACAAGATCACGCACCAACTGGATACGACAGTTTCTCTTAATGTAAACTGTATTGTCTACCTGCACGAAGGAGTAATAATTCGAGAAGAAAACAATACTCGGAAAATCGATTATTTCCTCCTCAAAAAGTGACTTTTTCAGCTGTAGATTCGGTAAAATGAAATCAAATCAAGAAAGGGATATCACCACGCGATTCAGCGTAGAAAAACAGTGCTAAGCATTGTGCCGCACTTGAGGTTTACCTTCATCTCAACTTTGGCGCAATCTCTGGGTTGCGCATCTTTGAGAGCTCGCTGAGCGGGCTGCGCGCGTCCAAAAAAAAAGTTGTCGAAGTAAAATGTTCATAATTTTATAATATATATTATATTATTTTTTATATTATATTATTTTTATATTATTTTTATTTTAATATTATTTTTATATTATATTATTATTACATTATATAATTATATATTAATGTTCGAATCTGCAATAAAAAATGGGGGTTCTCATTTGAAAAAACAAAGTTGATCATCAACAATTTTGTCATTTTTGAATTCTACGCAAAAAATTATGAATAATAGCGTTAATCTGATTTTGTTTCTTACACTATTAGAGAAAATAAGTGAGGGGAGCGTAGTTACTTGGACATCCTGTATATCACGCAATCACTGAAAATGTCAATGAATTCTGATGAAAACTATAGAAATTATTATTGTTAAAACGGTTTTCACGTTTGCGCATGCGAGGAAGACTTTCGATTTTAGTGTACTGAAACACTTGTGATACGAAGGTACCTTCCTGCCAGTTTCAAGGAAGCAATATTTTCAATGCTTCCACAGGAAGAAAAGGTAAACGTTGAAATGCCTTTATAAAATACAAAGAAAGCTCGAAAAACGCCGTTTTCTTATTGTTGTTCTGAAAAATTGGGGTTTCGAGCTTCGATTTTATCAGACGCTGGGAGAACGTTCATAAAGGGGAAGGAGTCGCACAAAAGGGCCTAATTCATTTTTAAAATTATTTATCGAACGCTCTCCGACTCGGAGATTATGACTCGCCACCTGTTGGTGTCCCTTACAAAAATCTCTTCAGATACTCATTCATCTAGAAGGGAAGATTGAGGGTTGATTCGAACTCTGGTTTTGAATAATATGATTGGAAGATATCACTTACCTTATAAGTACCAAAGTTCCCCCAAATTCGGCACGATTTTGATCATGTTTGGAGGGTAGTTTGGAGATGATTTCCATCACGATCCATCAGTAGGAGGTCAAAACACTTCTGGTAAGGTAAAAAGAAGTCTCAGTCGTGTTGAGTGCCAATTTAGTAAGAAAATTAATGCGTTGTTACACATAGTTTCCTCGTAAAAGCACCAATGGTGGAATGCTTAAGGTCCTTAGCAATTCAATTGTACTCGGTTCTCGTGGTATTTTTCTAAATTTTTCAGATCAAAAACTTATGAAGACGCCAATGGCTCCAGCAAATCTTCCCCTTTACGGAGAATGTCTGAAAATTGCTTTAACCCCTTCAGAACCGATTTTTTTCTACTGGGCTGAAAAAATTCAAACTTTACACATGACTTCCTATTAGTTCAAAGGTGACGAGGTTCGAATTTCGTCCAATTTGGTCCACCCCTTCAAGAGTTATGCAATGTCCCCTATAGGCGACAACGGTTCTTGGTTGAGCAAGTTTCACACTCACCAACCTCGGAAAAATTCGTGCATGTTTCCAATTTTTGGCTATTTCTGTTTAGATTTTCCCATCATAAAGAGCACACATTTTTTCTAAAACATCTGATTGAATTTCTCATCATGATAGAGCATTGAAATTGGAAATAAAAACCGACTTTTGAAACAAATAATAAGTTTTAGATTTATTTCACCGATGAACAATACATGAATATACATATATTTATTTTTTGCCAGGCAATGAGGCGGAATTATTTTAAAAACAAACAACGACAGAAGAAGAACTTCGTGGGGACAACTACTATTCTTCTAGGGGTTATGAAAATCGTAGAAATAATTCCCGCCCTCACCTGGCAGAGATGTACTTCACATTTCACACAGAAAACTTCTGTCTTTCCTTGACAACCTTGAAATTTGCATCTCACTTTGTTCGAGAACTTTGAAAAATGTCCAACTTGATCGTATCTAATCATGTTGGAAGGACGGATTTCCGCACATTTTAGTTTTTTATACTTCTCAACCGGTGCTTGATGGGGGGGGGGGGGGGGGGGTGCCTTGAGACGAAGGTCTTCCATGTTTTTTTATTACAGAATCGCCGAATTTGATACGCTCATAAGCGAGATTCATTCAACAGGTCAAATTGGCGTTTTTTTTTTAAATAAATCGTCAAAATCAATTGAAAATTCGATGTAAAACATTGTAAGATGAGGGAAAACTTGGCGCAGCCAAGAACCAACGTCCCCTATAGGGGACATTGATTTTATCGAGCTCCTGCTCAATGTTTACAATGATCTGCGAAAAAATTTTAGTCCTGGCACATCAAATAACATCTGGATAGTAAATTACAACAATTTGAAACTCATTTGAGCCGTATTATGGAAAATATTAGCAATAATCGGCTCTTGCCTTTGCGTGACATCGTGACCTTGTTGACATGGAGGTTTTCAAAGATTCGGACAGGTTATGTGGTGGTGATTTTCAACCTTTTATGCACTCAGGGTCTTTGGGACAACATGACGGACACAGGGGGAAAAAAGATTCGGGATGGATTGATGTATGTGGGAGCTAGAACCCCTGAAAGTTCATGTCCCCTATAGGGTACGTTGGTTCTGAAGGGGTTAAAAGTAGTTTTTCTGTTATAATAGTCCGTTTTCCTCAGCTTCTTGTTTTGTACCATTAGTGGAACGCTGAAAATTGTGGGTGTTCCTAAGTTGGAATCTTTTGCTCCTTGAGGTGCCTTGGGTGCCTTGAGACGAAGGTCTTCCATGTTTTTTTATTACAGAATCGCCGAATTTGATACGCTCATAAGCGAGATTCATTCAACAGGTCAAATTGGCGTTTTTTTTTAAAATAAATCGTCAAAATCAATTGAAAATTCGATGTAAAACATTGTAAGATGAGGGAAAACTTGGCGCAGCCAAGAACCAACGTCCCCTATAGGGGACATTGATTTTATCGAGCTCCTGCTCAATGTTTACAATGATCTGCGAAAAAATTTTAGTCCTGGCACATCAAATAACATCTGGATAGTAAATTACAACAATTTGAAACTCATTTGAGCCGTATTATGGAAAATATTAGCAATAATCGGCTCTTGCCTTTGCGTGACATCGTGACCTTGTTGACATGGAGGTTTTCAAAGATTCGGACAGGTTATGTGGTGGTGATTTTCAACCTTTTATGCACTCAGGGTCTTTGGGACAACATGACGGACACAGGGGGAAAAAAGATTCGGGATGGATTGATGTATGTGGGAGCTAGAACCCCTGAAAGTTCATGTCCCCTATAGGGTACGTTGGTTCTGAAGGGGTTAAAAGTAGTTTTTCTGTTATAATAGTCCGTTTTCCTCAGCTTCTTGTTTTGTACCATTAGTGGAACGCTGAAAATTGTGGGTGTTCCTAAGTTGGAATTTTTTGCTCCAGTCGTGGAACGATGCCAAAATTTCAACTCGTCATTAAATTTTCTCCGTTATAAATACTTATGTAGGTACTCAATCATTTTTACTAATAATATGAATTGGGCATTAGGTTGGTAGTAGTTATAGGTATATTCAATAAATAATAAATTGACCACATTTTCAAATATTCAATTCGAATAATACAATAGTGAACAATCTTGTGGGAGGATGGGCTCATGGTTGTTTCTTTTCAATGTGTTCCATCGAGTAGCTCCGAAAGCTCGGGTTCGGCATATTGAGATGTAACTAAATAACAATGAAATCAAAATTAAGCAAACACAAATGAAGATTGAGAAAAACATTTCAAAAGATGAGGAGTGAACACACGATCCTCGGTACTAATAATTACCTACCTAAGTAATTTTTAGCAGATCCTTTTCGGGTCCTTCGGAAGGTTTGGTAAATTTTTGAAAAATCACTGATGACATGAACAAACAGCAGACACATTTGAGAGCAACCAAATACTGCATTGATCCAATGGTGGAATATAGATGTTCTAGTCTTGGAATACCATAATATGGTATTGTTGATATTATCAACCCCATTCCACTATTGGCTACGGTGTAGAGACGAGATATTTGAATATGTTGGAGTCGTTTGATGAATTTACAAATAACAATTAGATACAAAAATCTTTAATCACAAAAAAATAGTTGAGTTCCAATAGTACTCTCGACGAAAATTATATGCCAATAGTGGAATGGTTGATATATTGAAAAAACGAATGATAGAGACGTTTAAAAACTCAAGAACATGAAGAACTAACATAATAAATAATGTTGAAACCAAATGAAACCACAAAGAAAGAACACAATCAGCAATAAACACTAATTTCGGAGGAACGTACCTTGTAAATTTCACTAACTAATGGAGCTTCAGCTGCCACGTTCTGACTGACGGTCACTTTTCTTGTCCGGCTGTCGCTCATTCGGGCAAGAAATAATTTCTCCTTTTGGTTTATTATTTTCAATAATGAACCTTTGGAATCGACCAAGAAAAAAAAAATTTTAACACCCCCTCAAAATTTGATGGTTTACGTTTCAAGGTACGTAGAATCCAAAAATCGAATAAAAATTTGGCCGTCCGTCCGCCGTACGCGGCACTTTTGCCACTTAGCATTGACCGATTTTGATGAAATTTGGTATGTAGGCTCCATTTGGGGTCTAGTTGTGCCCCGAAGCTTTTGGTTGATGTAGGTCACTCCTAAGGGTTCCAAAATCAATTTTGAAATTTTGAAAACGCCCTAACTCAAAATTTCGATATAAAGGTATTGTTTTTCCTTCAATTTAAGATTATATGGAATTTTTAAAATTTTTTGAGACCACGCGGAGCTCTGTAGGACAAACCGTTCGCTCACTACGAAAATTTAAGGGTTTATATTGAAATATATATATATAAATCAAAACACGAGTGTGAATCGCAAAAGAGGCCTAATCTCCGTTCAAATTTTAGCTGACCAAAATGCGATCGATGGTTGGTGATTTTGATTTTTTTTTATTAAAAAAAAAAATTTTTTTGATTTTTTTCGATTTTTTTTTCCTCATATTGGATGGTTGATGATTTTGTAGACGAGTGATCTATATAAAAATAATAAACCGTTGTGTAATAATTTGTAGCGTTTTTCACATGACCTGTAATAACAGTTGATCGTACTGGAGGCTGAAGGAACCTCAAAATTGTCGTTAAAACCTTATTACACCCATTTCTCTGGTCAAAGTTCCACCATTGGTGCTTTTACCTCACCTACTCAAAGCACGATTGATAGTTTGTTAACCCGAAAACGATCAACACACCTTCCAAGTTTCGGATATTAGGTAACGACAGAATGGAGTTACGAGGTATTCAAATTTCGATTGCTCAACGAATAAGTATGATCTGACAAAAATTAAATTCACAAGGAACCATCCACGACACAACCCACACCTTCTCAAAACATTTCATCGGTTGAAGCGATTGAATGAGTTTCAATCCGAAGGCAATGCGACTCATGGGGGATTGATTGATTGATTGACTTCGTTTATTAAACAATCTGTACATATTTAGGGCCATAAGGCCCTCTCTTCCAATACATACAGAAGACATAAGATAATTACATTAATTTGAGTCCGGTTTTACAAGAAATACAATGAAATAGATATTGAGTTAAAATGACAGTTGGAACTTAGGTACTTAACTGTTAATTAATCAATGAACGTACCTTGCTAAAAGTCTATCTTTTAGAATTTTTTGAAAGTAGCTACAGACTGATCAGTGCAGAACAACATTTTATTCTCGTTATAAAATTTAATTCCTAACACTAAGAATGATTTTCCATAAAATTTGGTCTTATGCGAAGGTAATTGCAGTGTGTTTTGTGCAGATCGCGTAGGTATACAATGAACTTGGGTTCTCTTCACAAAATTCTGGCTAAGATAAACCGGGTTATTGAATTTAATCAACTTAAACATCATTGTACCTAAAGCTAGCTCGCGCTGTTCTTCAATTTTCAACCATTTTAGTCGAGTGTAATAGCTTGTCACATGTTCGTCCAAAGACAATCTGAAAATGAAGCGAATTGTTGAATTCTGTGCCCGCTCTAACATATTTATCTTTTCAGATGTGAGATCACAATAGGCCAAACAAGCGTAATCAAAAAGAGGCAAAATTAGAGCCTGAACCAATTTAATTCTCACTTCAATGGGGAAATTGTTGGCAAAAAGCTTAAGTTGTCGTAAACTACCAAACACCTTACTGCATAGCAAGGTTATTTGTCCATTCCAATTTAACGTCTTATCAATCAATATACCTAGACTCTTAACTTCATGTTCATAATCAATTATGTTGCTCCCAAGTCTAATAATATCAAGATCTACCAATCCATCCAGTTGACTGATTCTTCGATCCGAGCCAATGATAATGGCCTTACATTTAGACGGATTAACATCCAGCCCATGCATTTGGGACCAATCATTCAACCTAACGATATCGGCATTAAGTGCTGCTATTGCTTCCCTAACGTTTTCAATTGATGTTTCGACATACAGCTGGACATCGTCAGCATATAAATGATAATTACTACTGTGCAAAACCCTAGGCAAGTTATTGATATACATGCTAAAAATCAAAGCAGATAATACTGACCCCTGTGGCACACCTTTTACGATTTTCCTATTCTGAGATTTTGTCCCCTCCGTGTCTACAACGCATTGACAACGATCCTCCAAAAATGACTCAAACCATGTCACCACCCTAGTGTTAAAATTAACTGCTCTAAAAATTGCAAGCAAAATCTCATGGTTAACACGATCAAATACACGGGAGTAGTCGATCTGGACCAAAACGGTCACCTTACCATTATCCATACTCCTTCTGAAGTCATCAAGTACGCATATAAGAGCAGATTCAGTGCTATAACCCAACCGATAGGCAGACTGTTTTTGATAAATAATCTGTTGTTTTTTATTGTTATCAGTAAGCATTTCATATATAAAACGGGGGACGGGAATCTCCACCACAACCACCACAATTTTTAAAACGCTGCAAATTATTACACAAAGGTTTATTATTTTTCTATACAGATCACTCGTCTGCAAAGAACACGGCTTTCCCATTGTTACCACCAACCAACATGAAGAAAAAGATCGATCGCTAGTAAATATAAAAACGCTGCAAATTATTACACGAAGGTTTATTATTTTCTGTATAGATCACTCGCCTGCAAAGAACACGGCTTTCCCATTGATACCACGTACCAACATGAAAAATGCGATCGATCGCATTTCGGTCAGCTGAAATTTGAACGGAGATTAGGCCTCTTTAGCGACTCGTGTTTCTGGTTTATCGTAAGTCCAACCCTTAAGTTCTCGTAGGGAGCAAACGGTTTGTCCTACAGAGCTCCGCGTGGTCTCTAAAAATTCTAAAAATTCAATACTACCTTGAAATGGTGAGAAAACAATACCTTTATATCAATTTTTTTTGAGTTATGGCGTTTTCAAAATTTCAACACTTAGAAGTGACCTACATCAACCAAAAGCTGTGGAGCACAACTAGACCCCAAATGGAGCCTACATACCAAATTTCATCAAAATCGGTCAATGCTAACTGAGGAACCGCGGACGGCCAAATTTTAATTCGATTTTCGGATTCTACTTACTTTGAAAACCAACATATTTTGAGGGGAGGGGGGTTGGAAAACATGTTTCTTGGTCGATTCCGAAAGTTCATTATTGAAAATAATAAACCAAAAAATGGAAACGTTCGACGTAAATTTTACTCCCACTAAAAATTTGAATTACCCATGATTTTTTTTCGCTTCTCTATAATCTATTATCTGCTAAAACGCCACATACTTACTATTAGTTTAGCTAACTGGGAGCTTAATACAAAAAGAAAAGATAACGTTTTGTCCCAAAATCTTAATTTTAGTAATTATTCCATATCAATTAATTATTAAAGCAAAAATTACTTGAAATTATAGACTTTTCTCTTATGTAGGTAGGTATAAACTAATAATTGGAGGTTCGATTTAAAAGAATTACAGATGTTGAAAATGATCATTAAATAAATTTATTTGAAAATAAACTCAATTTTAAATTCTGGTGTGTTTTTTGAATAGGTTCAAACATTGATGGGTTGATAAAAGGCGAAAAGCAATCGATGGGCTCAAGTAATTCCCTTCTCTTCAAGCATAAACAAAGCTTCCGGAATAACATCATCACTCATCAACTTCTCCATTTTGGATTACTATTTTCAATAATAAACCATTGGAATCGAGCAAGAAAAAGAAATTGTACCCCCCTCAAAATTTGTTGGTTTACGTTTCAAAGTACGTAGAATCGGAGAATCGAATTTAAAAAAATTCCGTCCGTCCCTCATACGCTGCACTTTCCTTGGTTACCATGGACCGATTTTGATGAAATTCGGTATATTTATGGCCTCCATTAGGGGTTATTATGTTTTTGTTGATGTCAGTCTTTCCTAAGCAGTGGAAAATAGGCGTTGTAATTTTCAAAAGTGCTCTAGCTCGAAAACTCTCGAAATATAGGTATAATCGAATGAGACCATCCGGAGCTCTGTAGGGCAAACCGTTCGCTGCCTACGAGATTTTAAGAGTCGGACTTCCCATTCGTAAGAGTTCGTATCCCAGTTGATAAATAAAATAAATTAAAGTCAAGATAATGAATCCTGGTTTATAAGTAACACGAATGAAAGCAATTGCGGAATTAACAATCGGACAAATGGAAATTGGAATTGTAAATTTACTTCTAGAAAACGGGCTGCAATGGAAAAGTGAAGTGAACTTTACTCCTTAAGAAGGGGGTGTAATGGAATCATGAAGTAAACATATTGTTTAGTAATGCTTGCATTCCAGGGGACGTCCCATTGGATAAGCATTAGATCAGTTTAACCAGTTGTTAAGTGATAAAACCTTAACATTTCTAGCGGCATGGGAGCCTCGAATCTGAAGAGCATTTTAAAATCCATGACCTACGATACCCAACATGCGAATTCGAGTTCACCCCCCCCCCCCCCCACCACCACAACGCCAACAATGGTGCCAGTCTGGCACCAAAGCGGAAATACGTCGTAACATTGAACTTTCATCTGTTAGTTTTGGTAGGCAGTCCGTCGAAGTTCACATCCGTATTCAAGGTGAAACACAACAAAAAAACACGAAATAAGCGGTTTATGGCATCATGGCACCATATCCTGGCACCATGGTGGTACAGAGAATAATTCACGAAAATTCGGAGGTATAATGAGAATTTTTCCTCAATTTCAAAGCTTGGGTACAATTAGTAAGCAGTAAAGGAACCAAAATATTGAAAAATCGGATATTTTGTGAATATTATCCCCCCACTCACCCCCTCCCCTTGCGAATTTTGGTACTCTGGTAAAATCATGTACAACTCGGAAGTTATTTGAGTCAAACAAAAAAAGAAACACGCAAATCGGTTGGAAATTGAGGCCTGGGCAGAGTTTACAAGATTATGCACGCAAACGCACGTTTTTAAAGCATTAACCCCCCCTTTCCCCCTCTTATAAAGCAAAATCCAAAATTCCGGCGCCGTAGTGCACAACTAGATAGTATTTCGCGTCAAACGAAAAAAGAACCACGAAAATCGTTTGAGAACTAAGGCCTGGGCAGAGTACACAAGATTATGCCCAAAAACGCACGTTTTTCGAGCATTAACCCCCCCTTTCCCCCATTAAAAGGCAAAATTTGAAATTCCGGCGACGTAGTGCACAACTAGATAGTTTTCCGCGTCGAACAAAAAAAGAACCAAGAAAATCGGTTGAGAACTAAGGCCTGTGCAGAGTACACAAGATTTTGTTACACACACACACACACACACACACAGACAGACATACACCTATGGTTTTTTTCGCGGATTTGGATTCTTAATGGTCTAAAACGGAATACTGTGTTGTTTTTTTTTTTCTGTTGAGTGTTGTCCTCCTTCACCCCAGATCGATCGCATAAGGACGCCCAAGTCTTACTGTGGGACGTCCTAAAAATTACTTCATCCAAAGGGGGTTTATTGGAAACGAGGAGTAAATTTTACTTCATCCTTCGTACTTTATTGGAAAGGAAGTAATTTTTACGTGTAGGGTTTTGGTTTCTTGCCTGTAAAGGGCAAACGGAGATCAGCACGGTGTCGCAGGTTAAGCCGAACCTTCGAGGACATCTGAGGGCAGGCATAGATAGAACCCTGGCACCCCCTACCCTTTCTACTCTCGTTTACACTAGTTTACAGGCTCGAGACGTAAAATTAACGTCACCTTTCCATTTCATGGTTAAAATGATTTCCCATTCAGGCATGCGAAGAGGCAACCAGTTAACTGATCACGATGAAACTCACAGGCAATCCGATGGAAGTTACGTTATTCTCAAGAAAGGCCGTAATTGCTTCAGTTAACCCATCCAATCAACAATCCATCAACATCTCATATTGTGGAGCAACAACCAATCCTCAATCAAACCAAGCTGTTCAATCCAAACAATAAACCAGTTGTTTTCCACTAAGGACTCCTATGTATTTGAACTGGTGTGTCTTTAGCTGAGTCAAACCAATTAAACCTTCCTTACATTCTGTTGTGTTTCGAACCAATCAATCCTTCCTTACAATATGTTGTGTTTCAAACCTTATTTTTTTCTCACTCTTCCGTAAATGTGCAGGCCCGAGGGATGCGGGGTTGAAGAAATGCCAGATGGTGACTACAAAAGTTGGACAGACAACTCAGAGGTTACAGGGGAGAATGCTCTGCTGCGGCCGCAAAAAGGTGTGTACTGCATGTTTACTCTTATTTATAGTTTATAGAAATGAAATTATTAGGGTTCGACCCAAATTTCGGCTAGAATGATAGTCGAGGTGGACGGGAAGTACGTCTGGGTACAGTCTGGCCAACATCTTTTTAAAAAGCTGCAAATTGACAACGGTGAAACTTTTCTGAACATTTTAACATTAATCAATACATTCGTTGTCATATTAAAGCACTTTTACATTGACAACTGCTTCATCAAATACTCGACTGTCCTGTCTAGGGATGGGTATCGATACTCGATATTTCAAAATATCGATACTTCCGTACCAATACTCGATATTTTAGTATCGATACTGCACTATCCGATATTTTTGGATATCAATACTTTGGATCGAATATCGATACTGTTCTCGCGGAAAATTCAACATAATGGCTAAAATATGAAGAAGGTAGAGAGGCTTTTGGGCCATTACTCTTTGGTTGCACAAATAATGTTTATGCCATGGAAAAAATCACTCTGCTTGGACTCTTAATAGTAAAAAACGAATAAAAGTTGTTGAAAAAATTATTTTTCTTAAGAAAATTGGATGATATTGATAGTTTGTGACACTAAAGTATCGATACTCGATATTTTAAAATATCGATACTCATGCCCAACGATACTTGGGATATCGATACTCGGATACGATACAGTATCGATACAAAATATCGATACTCGACATTTCAAAATATCGATACTTTCGTACCGATACTCGATATTTTAGTATCGATACTGCACTATCCGATATTTTTGGATATCGATACTTTGGATCCGATATTTCTAAATATCGAATATCGATACTGTTCTCGGGGAAAATTCAACATAATGGCTAAAAAATGAAGAAAGTAGAGAGGCTTTTGGGTCATTATTCTTTGGTTGCACAAATAACGTTTATATCTTGGAAAAAATCACTCTGCTTGGACTCTTATTAGTGAAAAATGAATAAAAGTTGTTGAAAAAATTATTTTTCTAGAGAAAATTGGATGATATTGATAGTTTGTGACACTAAAGTATCGATACTCGATATTTTAAAATATCGATACTCATGCCCAACAATACTTGGGATATCGATACTCGGATACGATACAGTATCGATACAAAATCTCGATACTTTTATAACGATACCCATCTCTAGTCCTGTCGCTGTTGTGGAGAAACCACCACCCTTTGAGTTTGGTTATAATAAAGATAACGTCATCTAACGTGTTCATTAAAGAAGTTCTTCTAGTAACGTCTCCTCATTAAAATGAATGAATGTATTTCGAAACCTGATTTGGGCTCTAATTGACAAAGAACGAACAATGAATGGAAAATTTCCATTTCATATTTTAAAAATTTTCGTATTTAATATGAAATTGGTGATACTAAGGAGAGGAGCGTCGTAGTAACCGCTAAGATAGTGTTGTAATAATATCACACTCGTGTTCTCGATCTATCTTCCCCCCCAGTTTTAATATTAATATAATAATTATTCCCCATAAGGAGAATAAAAATACAGTTGTCATTCATCTCTAGCCTCATCTTTCTAATTAACGATGTTGATAGTTTCAATAACGGAGTGTGAATTTTGTGGTGTTACTAACAAACATCGGCAGAGTAACTTATTCTCCTAGTAACCATTGGCGCCATACCTACCATCCCAATGCGGATCGCAAATGCCGAAATAACAACTAAACCAGCAGCCAGATATTTAAGAGTCATGTTGGACACCAAAATCACTTTTGGTGAACATATAGGAAGAACTGCAGATAGAGCAGCACAAAAAACAGCAGCTCTTTGTCACCTTAAGAAGAACATAAACGGCCCTAGACTGTGCGAGACGAGAATGGGGTATTTCGGTGGGTCAGAAATTCAGGTTTTTGACCTCAAATTTGGATTCAGCACCCTTGAAAACCTATATACTCCAACTTTTCGCCCATTGATACTGTAACATGTGGTAGAAAAATTAATTAAAGTGATCACACGTTTGAAAAAAAGGCGGGCCTCCCTTAATGCACACATACTTATGCCGCGCGCGTGTGTGAGTAGTATTTTGTAGTATCCAAGAGGTCCTCCAAGAGGGTTTCATCGCTTCTCTGTGCATGGATACTTTTTTCAAAGACAGTTGGCTAGCTACGTCACGATTGGCTAGCTACGTCACACCGTTCAAATCTTCAACTTTCCTTAGCTTCTCTGATTTTTTAAAAACATTTTCTCGACGAACAGACCCTATTACCGTTATTCCTGAGCCATACTCTTTTGAAACAAAAATTTTTTAAAAATTGACTGAAATACCCCATTTTCATTCAAGGGTTGAACGTGAGATAATCGATAATGAGATATTGAATCGTTTTGCTCAGACTTCAGTGAGCTAAATCGGTGGACAGTAAAATTTATTCTCATGGAATCAATTCATAATTGAGAAGGAAGTTTTGAGTTTGGAGAACCCAAATTTACTTGAATGATTTCCTACAATCGTATACTACAATATTTTGTAGTATCCAAGAGGTCCTCCAAGAGGGTTTCATCGCTTCTCTGTGCATGGATACTTTTTTCAAAGACAGTTGGCTAGCTACGTCACACCGTTCAAATCTTCAACTTTCCTTAGCTTCTCTGATTTTTTAAAAACATTTTCTCGACGAACAGACCCGATTACCGTTATTCCTGAGCCATGCTCTTTTGAAAAAAAAATTAAAAAAATTGACTGAAATACCTCATTTCCATTCAAGGGTTGAACGTGAGATAATCGATAATGAGATTGTGAATCGTCTTGCTCAGACTTCAGTGAGCTAAATCGGTGGACAGTAAAACTTCTTCTCATGGAATCAATTCATAATTGAGTGGGAAGTTTTGAGTTTGGAGGACCCAAATTTACTTGAATGTTTTCCTACAATCGGAATTGGGGAACCAATAGGTGTAAGTATATATAAAGCCTAGTATATTGTTGATAATATAAATAAAATCCATTATATCGCATTTATGGAGTTATTACCATATTTCATTTTTGGATTTTCTTCGTTGGTTGTAAAAGATCAGCAAAATGGGCACCCAACAACAATCCATTCCCTACAAAACAACCTTCTTCTTCCCTCTTACGTACAATTTATTCATCAGACACGGATTGCGAAGGCAAACTTTTTAGCTGGTGAATGAATTCGTTTTCTTTCCTTTGCGACTTGATTTGACGGAAAATTACGACAACAGGCTGATGAATAACCCCATGACAAATAATGCCGTCTACAAGGTTCATCTTAATCGAGTAAACACTTTCGAGTCGGAGGGTTTTTTCTCCGAGTTGTACCTCCTTGAGAGGTGTTCAAACAACCCTCGGACGAGATCTCATGACTAATAAATGGAGTTTCTCCACTTTCCTCGGTCCACCCGGCGAAAAATAAAGTACTGGAGTCCTGGAGTACTGGAAAACCTCGTTTGAAAAGGGCTTTTTTCACATTTGAAGATACGAGGTTATTGGGGTATCTTCGGGTTTTTCTCTGATGGTGATTCTCGGAGACAGTACATCTACAAAATATCAGAGGTTTCTGATGGTTGGATTAGAAATAAGAATAATTACGCAGAAGGTTCAAGGTGACCCTTACACGAACCTGAACTGCCTGGAGTTATTCTACATGTAGGTAATTGCCTTTGCCACACAAAAAACCGTCCAAAAATGATTTAAAAAAAAAATTTGTTTCTGAAAATACATTATATGGGGAATAAATTGCAAAAAAAAAAAATCAAAAAATATCAAAGGGAAGTGGGTGAAAAAATTCACTAGACAGAGCGGCGAGTTTCGTATGAAGGATCATAACCTTCTTCTTCAGCATAATATAATTATATTTCGAAGAGTCTCCTCGTTGCTTTCGCTTTCTTCATTCTTCCTTCTTTTGTAAATAGTTATTGCAGATTTGGCACTTGGATCTGTAGGTATTTCTTATAGACGAAAAAGCGTAATTCGTGCTTGTCGAAGGCACTGGCGAGTCGACGTGAACGACTTCGTTGTCGAAGACTAGTTTGTACGGAACTTCCGGAGGTTCATTTTAGACAATAATAAACCAAAATTTTCCACGAAGTGGAATCCCGGTCTGAAAGCTGTAGAATTTGCAAGCGAACTCGGAGGTCGAAACGAGACGAAGCTCCTCGAGCAGGCGCGTTCCAGTCGAGATATCCGGTCGGGATTCAGACGAAACATTGAGAAGGTATTGTCAGGGGTGGGGGGTTGTGGCTCAGAGTGGATTAGAGGTCGTCACAATAGGGCCTCGTGGGAAGGGGAGCCGAGAAATGTCAAACTGATTATATTATTATAGTTACATAGTTAAGAGATACCCTTTCTCAAAGTTGAGCCTAACAAACAAGATTAGCGGTAACCCACGGAAGAGTTATACCCCGACTTGTGTTGTGGGGAATTTTATGATCTACTACTCGGTGTTTCTATTTCATGAGCTAACTATTTGCAAGTTGAATGTATTTTACATTTTTGAAAATACGTAACTCTCGTTTCAAATTTCATCGAGTCGATAAATGTCAAACTGATTGTAATATTATAGTTACATAGTTAAGAGATACCCTTCCTCAAAGTTGAGCCTAACAAACAAGATTAGCGGTAACCCACGGAAGAGTTATACCCCGACTTGTGTTGTGGGGAATATTATGATCTACTTCTCGGTGTTTCTATTTCGTGAGCTAACTCTCTGCAAGTTGAATGTATTTTACATTTTTGAAAATACGTAACACTCGTTTCAAATTTCATCGAGTCGATAAATGTCAAACTGATTATATTATTATAGTTACATAGTTAAGAGATACCCTTCCTCAAAGTTGAGCCTAACAAACAAGATTAGCGGTAACCCACGGAAGAGTTATACCCCGACTTGTGTTGTGGGGAATATTATGATCTACTTCTCGGTGTTTCTATTTCGTGAGCTAACTCTCTGCAAGTTGAATGTATTTTACATTTTTGAAAATACGTAACACTCGTTTCAAATTTCATCGAGTCGATAAATGTCAAACTGATTATATTATTATAGTTACATAGTTAAGAGATACCCTTCCTCAAAGTTGAGCCTAACAAACAAGATTAGCGGTAACCCACGGAAGAGTTATACCCCGACTTGTGTTGTGGGGAATATTATGATCTACTTCTCGGTGTTTCTATTTCGTGAGCTAACTCTTTGCAAGTTGAATGTATTTTACATTTTTGAAAAAACGTAACACTCGTTTCAAATTTCATCGAGTCGAGAAATGTCAAACTGATTGTATTATTATAGTTACATAGTTAAGAGATACCCTTCCTCAAAGTTGAGCCTAACAAACAAGATTAGCGGTAACCCACGGAAGAGTTATACCCCGACTTGTGTTGTGGGGAATATTATGATCTACTTCTCGGTGTTTCTATTTCGTGAGCTAACTCTTTGCAAGTTGAATGTATTTTACATTTTTGAAAATACGTAACACTCGTTTCAAATTTCATCGAGTCGAGAAATGTCAAACTGAGTATATTATTATAGTTACATAGTTAAGAGATACCCTTCCTCAAAGTTGAGCCTAACAAACAAGATTAGCGGTAACCCACGGAAGAGTTATACCCCGACTTGTGTTGTGGGGAATATTACGATCTACTACTCGGTGTTTCTATTTCGTGAGCTAACTATTTGCAAGTTGAATGTATTTTACATTTTTGAAAATACGTAACACTCGTTTCAAATTTCATCGAGTCGAGAAATGTCAAACTGAGTATATTATTATAGTTACATAGTTAAGAGATACCCTTCCTCAAAGTTGAGCCTAACAAACAAGATTAGCGGTAACCCACGGAAGAGTTATACCCCGACTCGTGTTGTGGGGAATATTATGATCTACTACTCGGTGTTTCTATTTCGTGAGCTAACTATTTGCAAGTTGAATGTATTTTACATTTTTGAAAATACGTAGCACTCGTTTCAAATTTCATCATTGGAATTTGAGAATATTATTGGAATTTATGGCCTTTAAAATTATCCACTTTATGCAATATACTGCAATGTATTCATATTGTCGTTCAATTTCTAGCATAGCATACCTATTTTTTTCCAACTAAAATGAGAAAAACTCTTCATCCTCTCCTCACGGTAGGTTTCTTCCTTATGAAGGAAGTAAATATTATAATGCTGACAGTCTCAAGGGATTTCAGGCATCAAAGACGTGGGGTCTGATATCCTTAGGGATGGACAGTGGCTTTTGGTTTATTATTTTCAATAATGAACCTTTGGAATCGACCAAGAAAAAAAAAATTTAACACCCCCTCAAAATTTGATGGTTTACGTTTCAAGGTACGTAGAATCCAAAAATCGAATAAAAATTTGGCCGTCCGTCCGCCGTACGCGGCACTTTTGCCACTTAGCATTGACCGATTTTGATGAAATTTGGTATGTAGGCTCCATTTGGGGTCTAGTTGTGCCCCGAAGCTTTTGGTTGATGTAGGTCACTTCTAAGGGTTCCAAAATCAATTTTGAAAACGCCCTAACTCAAAAAATTTCGATATAAAGGTATTGTTTTTCCTTCAATTTAAGATTCTATAGAATTTTTAGAATTTTTTGAGACCAAGCGGAGCTCTGTAGGACAAACCGTTCGCTCCCTACGAAAATTTAAAGGTTTATATTGAAATATATATATATAAATTGAAACACGAGTGTGAATCGCAAAAGAGGCCTAATCTCCGTTCAAATTAGAGCTGACCGAAATGCGATCGATGGTTGGTGATTTTGATTTTTTAAAATTTTTTTTTTATTTTTTTTTTTTTGATTTTTTATTTTTATTTATTTATTTATTTTTTTTCCTTCATATTGGGTGGTTGGTGATTTTTTAGACGAGTGATCTATATAGAAAAATAATAAACCATTGTGTAATAATTTGCAGCGTTTTTGAGCTGTTTTGTATCTTCACCTTTTACTTGTTTTGGTCTTCTTAGTAGGAGCTTGTAGTCGTCATCAAAATTGGTTTTAACCCTTAACTTCCCACTTGTTCAAAAAAAAAAAAAAATTTCGATTTTTTTTCAAATGTAGATAAATTTTGTCAAATCTGTAGAATATTTGAGCAGAAGGTACCTCAAAGGCCAGTATGCCTCAAGGGCCACACTAAAGCTATATGGGTCTGCAGAGTGTTTCTATAAACCTCTATATATCTCTATTTTGTTGGAGTAGAAGAAAGAAACTTGGGAAAATCCTTGGTGGGGTGTTGGAATTTATTATTTCTCATAGAGTACAGAATTGAGGGATGCGGTGGAGAAGGTTCAATTCATAGCGGGATCTGCGCTGCCTTAGACAGTGTCGACATCTCTGACGAGGAAACATAACTTACCTCGAGGTACCTCGAACCCCTCATTACAGTCTGCCAATGAAAATCAGTTTTGGTTCAAAATTGGAAAAACTTGCAGGTAAAAATCGGACTTCGAAAGAGATACCTGAGGATATTAAGGGTTAAATCGGATGAATCCCGAGGGATCGTACTGCTAACCGTTGAGTTGTCACCTCTCGATCATTCGTTGAATTTCCCGGCCGTGTAGATTATAGTTTTATTGAAGTAATCGTATGTCAAAACCGGAGATGAAACACAGTCATAACTAGAGCTCGGAAAATATGCACGAAAATTTCCCGAAAATATGCACCGGAAACTGGAAAAATATGCAAAATATGCATTTTCCCCTAAAACTGGATGTTCAATATTATTACATTTTTTTAGCACTTTTTTCTCCTAGAAAAAAGTTATGAAGCATCAGGTAAAGTAAACAAGCAATTCAAAAAATCAGTTATACATTTTTTATTTACTTTTATACATTTATACGAACTAGGTATGAAATGTAAAGATGAACTACATATTATATTGGACAACAATTACACGCTCCAAATTATCAGGTGTAAAACAGTGTCTCCTGTCACTTAAAATTTCTTTCATTGCAGAAAACGATCTCTCTACATCGCAAGATACAATAGGCAAGCACTTGGAGAGTAGGGAGAGTCCCATGAGCTGTCTTCTCCTTTGAGAATTTTCGCGATTTGAACCACTGAAGACCACCCTGGATTTTTCGATAGGACCCCCTCCAGTTTATCCTTGATGGCTTTTCCAGTTGTTCCATGCCAGTGGGAGCTTTTTTCGAGCAGCTCGGAAACAGTATTTACGGCAGAGCAGAGATCCATCCCCCTGGTCTCCAGGTGGTTTATCAAATGGGGTATGGTACTAAAGTTGGCATTTATAAAGGCCAAACGATGGGCGACAAAACATTCCAACATTCGATTTCGAATATTGTCAACTTCCAGCACTGACTTTTAAAACAATCCAGAATACGCAAAAAACTGGTAAAATATGCTCCAAAATGACCAAAAAATGCAAAAATCCCCAAAATGAAAGAAATATGCAAAAATATGCAATTTCAATTTCAAATTAAACCACCGCATACCCTTCAGAAACCTTCAAAACGTTCAAATACAAAGATATACCGCATAATAAAAGATATGCAAAATATGCAAATTCCGAGCTCGTCATAACACAGCGAGGCGCGGTGGTGGATTTCACGGTCTCGCGAAGGGGCAGTGGTTATACAGTACCCGCACGACCCGACGGTGTTGAAGGAGAGGTAGCTTCAAGCGCCTGACGACTTCATCGGTCCTGACATCCATCGAGAAAATCTTCATGAGTGAACTACCGACCTTTTACTTGTAAAACATTTACTATATTTTCCAACTTTATTTGTTCGGGTTAATTATTTCTATGATAAATTTCACTTGAAATTTGATTTTTGCCATTTCATGTAGGTAATAGAAAAATTCAATGAGACTTTCTGAAAAACATTCACTCTTGCCCTCAAAATCAGAATTTTGAAATCAAATCTGTGGGAAAGGGATTTCTCCGTTCTCAGTTAGTTCTCTTGCAATTACTGTTGTAAAGCTCCATTTTAGGTTGTAATTGTCAAATGAAAGCACGTGAACTCGTCTTGCTGAAGTTCAGTGGTTCGAATGAGCATCAATGGAGAAACTTAAGGCAACTCAATTTGAACTTTTGGCAAATCCATTACGTTTCGACAACTACTGGAGTCCTTGTCCACCTTTTTTACTTCCAGAATGTTCAATAAAGTGTTATTTTCTCTCTCAACAAAAAAAAAATAGAAGGAGTCTTATTCAGAATTCACTATTTGTCACGATGATGGAAGAAAGTCAACTTCATTACGGTTCCCAGATAAAAATGTTTCAACCCAGTTTAGAAACCTCCTCGCAAAAATGAAATAATATGCAAATTATCCTCAAAATGTACTATTTTATGTTGCAAGGTACGCAAGAGAATCCGAAAACGGAATTGAAAACGCTGCAAATTATTACACAACGGTTTATTATTTTTATATAGATCACTCGTCTACAAAATCACCAACCATCCAACATGAAGAAAAAAAAAAAAAAATCGAAAAAAATTTAAAAAAATATAAAAAAATCAAAATCACCAACCATCGATCGCATTTTGGTCAGCTCTAATTTGAACGGAGATTAGGCCTCTTTTGCGATTCACACTCGTGTTTTGATTTATATATATATATATATTTCTATATAAACCCTTACATTTTCGTAGGGAGCGAACGGTTTGTCCTACAGAGCTCCGCGTGGTCTCAAAAAATTCTATAGAATCTTAAATTGAAGGAAAAACAATACCTTTATATCAGAATTTGTTGAATTAGGGCGTTTTCAAAATTCATTTTGGAACCCTTAGGAGTGACCTACATCAACCAAAAGCTTCGGGGCACAACTAGACCCCAAATGGAGCCTACATACCAAATTTCATCAAAATCGGTCAATGCTAAGTGGCAAAAGTGCCGCGTACGGCGGACGGACGGCCAAATTTTTATTCGATTTTTGGATTCTACGTACCTTGAAACGTAAACCATCAAATTTTGAGGGGGTGTTAAAATTTTTTTTTTCTTGGTCGATTCCAAAGGTTCATTATTGAAAATAATAAACCAAAAAATTATTCACCTTCCTGCGTTTTCAAGAACAGATTTTGATGAAATTTTGAATATGAGCTCCTTTTGGGATCTATTTGTTCCCCGAGGGTTTTGATTGCTACCAGCGAGGTCTGAAAAATTTTACCGTTGTGTAATAAGATCCAACGGATTTTGAATGTCGATGATGGCATGAACTTTGCCGAATCTTCAAGATATTGGGGAGGCTCTTCAAGATTATGTGTTGAATCCTGCAGAGTATTCTCTCAGACTTTCGAATCTGAACTCCTTTAGTCACGAAGCACATCGAGGCAATGTGAAACCGGGACTCCTCATGAGCGAAACCTCTCAACCCGAGATTTGAAACTGGCAAGATCTTCTTCGCCAAATTTAGAGACTCTTCAAGATAATGCTGACTTCTGCATCTAACTCAATTCCGACCATTTATCAGGCTGAAACCCATGCCATAGAAATATGCGCACAAGAGATCGCCAAAAAACGACTCAAAGGTGCAAGAATTTACATAATGTCTGATAGCCAGGCAGCCCTAAAGGCCATGGCAGCCTACTCAATAACATCAAGGCTAACCTGGGATTGTCTGAACTCCCTGAAGGCTGCGGCTCGGGGCAATAAGTTAACTTTGCTCTGGGTCCCTGGCCATGAAGGAGTAGATGGCAATGAAGAAGCCGATCGACTCGCTAAGCAGGGATCGGAATCCCAATGTTTTGGTCCTGAACCCCTACTCGGGGTTACCAAGAGCTTCATTACTCAACAGGTCCAAAAATGGGAGGACAGCAAGAGAGCTGCGTACTGGCGCAACACTCCAAAGCAGAGGCAAGCCAAGCAGCTAATCACCATCTCCAAAAAAAGAGCAAAAGCTCTGCTGTCGCTAAGGAGGAAGGACCTTCGCACCATTGTGGGTCTCCTGACTGGCCATTGCCCCCTGAGATACCATCTCAACAAGATGGGCAAGGCCAGGACAGTTGAATGTCGGCTCTGCTGCGAAGGAGTCGAAACAGCAGAACACATCCTCTGTGAGTGTCCTGCTGTAGCATCTACCAGATTCCGGCATTTCGGGAAGGGTACTCTTGTCCCGGCCGAAATTGCTCGGGAAACGCCCGAAAAACTTCTTCACTTTGTGAAAGAAGAGGTTTTCAAACGGGCACTTAAGTGAAAAAGGGAATCCGGTCACAATAGATCAAACCTATGGTCTCAGTGACTAAGGGCTTGCCCCGTCCCAGTAAATCAAAAAAAAAAAAAAAAAAAACTCAATTCTCAGACCAACGAATCTTCAGCCTGCTAAACCTCGAAAAGGTCGTTGCTGAAGCACTTGGCACCTCGAGGCAATGTGAGGCACTTCGAGTCTCGTCTTTAGCGAAACCTCTCATCTTCATTATTTCGGGAGACTCTGAGATATTGAATACAAGCTCCTGCAACAAACTCTCTCCAGACCAAAGAATCTAGACACCACCAGCTATCCATTACCTCGTCTTCCACTTCACCTGACTACGTCGTGTACTAAAAATAGATGAATCCAATATAAATGAAGAGTACAGGGGAAAACCCGGTTAACTCAGATATTTTTCATTTCGAGTAAAAGTGATTTTTCTGTCAAAAACAAAATTTCATGCTGAATAACGTGCTTAAAAAATTCGAAAAAAGGTACAATTAAACTTGAAGTAGGTATAGGTGAATATGCTCCAACAATAAAATCCTGCTAATAATCATTCTATTTATTATTTTTCAATTAACAAATTCACAAACTCCAAAAAAACTGGGGAAAAACAGGGTAACTTTATAGTTGGTAAGCATCATAAAATTTTTCACGTTCAAATCTTCAGGCAGGTAAATTTTCTTGCTCTTGTTGAGAGAATAATGGCTCAGTCTTCCTCGGAAAGACTTAATGTGCGTCATCATGCAGTTCACTGTTTCGTCAGAAATCGTTTGGCGACGATTTTTGTGCGACCTCTTCTGTCTTTTGGTGGTTTCTTTTAAGCTCTTTTGGATGGTCTCCACTCTGCCTTTTGTAATCCCATGCAAAGAAAGAAAAGCTTTTCGCAAACGGGCACAACAGTCGTTGAGCAAACAAAAATGTGGCAGACGTCAAACAGGCGTCTGGGCGTCGGGATCCATCACAGTATGATTCATTACTGGAACAACGCTGATCAGCAGTCAGGTGAGCAGTTTGCTCATTCCAATTCGCGAGAAGGTTGAACTGCTTAATAATAGTACTCCTGTCATTTTCCCCTACGATTTCAAAACAACGATGTCGCCTGCAATTGCACGGAGGGCCTGTCTCGTGACCCAGCGCTCGCATTTTTTTTGTTTACATCCCTCATCCTACCTGTAAGTTTTCGTTTCTTTGACGAAGGTAGTACTGCAGGATTGTCATCTCCATCCGAAGAAATAGCATCCATTCTTCAATTGCCAAAACCGCACAATCACAAACAACAATGATAATAACACTGAATTAGTTGAACGAACGAAACACAGCAAAAAATAACAAACAAGGCACGAAAAATACTGTGGTTTACTCGAAAAAAATTGGCTGGAGTGGGTAAAAAGGCTGGAGTGGGGGAAGCGACGACAGAATGTTACCATGTTCTTCCCTTGGAGCGCATGGAGGACCTGGTTTTTCCCCTGTATGCCGAATGTTCACTCGATGATTTGAGGCATTTGGCCTGATTTTTCTCCAGTCGTTTGCATTCGATCCAGCACCTTTCAAAACATAGGGACTCATCACTCTCATTTTTCACCAAAAATCGAGTTACCCGGTTTTTCCCCTGTACTCTTCAAATGCTTGCTCTGTCTTTTCATTCACATTTTTAATTTTTGTCGTTTCAACTTATTGCCAACATTACGACGCAGTTTTCAAAGAAAATTAAGGTATTTCAACGACCTCAAGAAATTCTTCATTAAAATCTTTTTGAACGTTCTGAATCTATTTCCACGATTTGAAACGTTCCAACCTTTTAAGATGAGCTGTGAGAAGAAAAATTGGTTTTATAAGAGAAAGGTAAAAATGATAAATGTAGGGAAATGTCAGTCAAATGCACAAATGAAATCTCGTGGCTTCTGCATAATAACGCAAGGGTTGAATTCAAACTACCCTCAGTCTCCCCACGACAATACCAGGTCTGATCTTAGTTTTCCCCGGCATATCCGACCCCTTCCGAGATTCGGGCGAAGTCGTGCGTTTCCGTCGTCCATCCTTCCTCCCCTCCGGACGAGCCGCCCCCCGTGGGCCGCCGACAGTTCGAGTGGATCAGTAATGGCGGTTGAGACCCCCAGTCTTATCATAGGTGGTAAAAAACCCTTGTAACCACCCTCGGGAGCATAACCTATTTAACCCGAACCGATGCCCCCGAAAACCTTCCCGAAATACTCGTTTTTCCCCCGTAAGAACCAATTTTACCCCCTCCAAAACCCTCCTTAAGACCGTAAGGGCGGTAACCTTGCGCGGTTTTTTGAGGTTTCGTGGCTGTTACAATTCATTCAAAAACTTGTCATGTATTAAAATTCCATCGTCCATCTTAAATACATCTGTATTTTTGAGAACTGTTCATCTCCGATGCTTCAATCGAAGGACCATGTGCGACAAAGACACGTCCGGATGTTTCTTTTCAAGAAAAGTGAGTGCTTTCCAGCCTAGTTCTCATTGTTTTTTTGTTGAACAACACTCAAACATCAACAACAGTCCCGAACGATTCAACACGAACCTCACTAAAACCACTGATCCACTCAAAATCTGTCGGAGGCTGCAAAGAAAAACTTGACACGACCCTATTTAGCGGATTTGCTCGTCCTAACCTCGGAAGAGGCAGGGAAGTCAGTTTTCCCCCCTCCATCGATCAATTTCAGGGTAACAAGGAAGGTTTGGGAAACTCCGGCGAGAAAAGTCGCGGGAAAAAGACAAATCTCGCGCAGAACATCCGCCATATTGTTAGTTGTCACTTTGTATTGAATCCCCCGAGTTAACGACCATAGAGGGGGGGTTTGATGAGTCAAGGTCGGACTGGTCCCAATGTGAACAATTTTAGCCGGATTTTGGAATAGGCCACATTACAAGGCTTGAACGATTCAATAATTGAATTTTCAAAGAACCAATTTGACAGTTTCTTAAGGGGTTGCCACGATTGAATTTCGGAAGTTGATTTTTTGTGACCACCCTAATACACAAGGCAATAGGGAAATTTTTTTTTTTCCAGAAAACCACTTGTGGCAACCCCCTAAAAGGTGCCAATTGACTAGAAAATGAGATTCCCAAAGTTTTAGGTCGATCGGATAGCATTAACCCGTGCCGCATCGAGGTTGAAGTTCAGAAAAACTCACTTTTTTCCATAAAAATATCCTTTTTTTCCTCATAACATTGTAACCATTTGTCCTGGAGACTTGAGATTCAAATGTATCAATTTTTTCATATAACAGAGTGATAAAGATACATCATATCGCCTGGAGGTCGGTATCATAGACTGGAGTGTGGTTTTTAGGAGTATGCGTAAAAAGGCACATTTGGTAAAACGGACCACGTTCTGAGATGGGAAAAGCTGAAGAACATAAAATCTATAGCATGTAGCGAAAAAATTTTGTGAGTAAAAGTTGAAGAAAATAACATTTTAAATAAAATGAGACCAATTTCAAGTCTCTAGGACAAATAGTTACTATGTTATGAGGAAAAAAAGAATATTTGTATGAAAAAAAGTGAGTTTTTCTGAACTTCAACCTCGATGCGGCACGGGTTAATGTTATCAGATCGACCTAAAACTTTGGGAATCTCATCTTCTAGTCAAATGGAACCTTTTAGGGGGTTGCCACGATTGAATTTCGGAAGTTGATTTTTTGTGACCACCACTAGGCAATAGGGAAATTTTTTTTTTTTTCAGAAAACCACTCGTGGCAACCCCCTAAAAGGTGCCAATTGACTAGAAAATGAGATTCCCAAAGTTTTAGGTCGATCGGATAGCATTAACCCGTGCCGCATCGAGGTTGAAGTTCAGAAAAACTCACTTTTTTCCATAAAAATATTCTTTTTTTCCTCATAACATTGTAACCATTTGTCCTGGAGACTTGAGATTCAAATGTATCAATTTTTTCATATAACAGAGTGATAAAGATACATCATATCGCCTGGAGGTCGGTATCATAGACTGGAGTGTGGTTTTTAGGAGTATGCGTAAAAAGGCACATTTGGTAAAACGGACCACGTTCTGAGATGGGAAAAGCTGAAGAACATAAAATCTATAGCATGTAGCGAAAAAATTTTGTGAGTAAAAGTTGAAGAAAATAACATTTTAAATAAAATGAGACCAATTTCAAGTCTCTAGGACAAATAGTTACTATGTTATGAGGAAAAAAAGAATATTTGTATGAAAAAAGTGAGTTTTTCTGAACTTCAACCTCGATGCGGCACGGGTTAATGTTATCCGATCGACCTGAAACTTTGGGAATCTCATCTTCTAGTCAAATGGAACCTTTTAGGGGGTTGCCACGATTGAATTTCGGAAGTTGATTTTTTGTGACCACCCTAATACACAAGGCAATAGGGAATTTTTTTTTTTAGAAAACCACTCGTGGCAACCCCCTAAAAGGTGCCAATTGACTAGAAAATGAGATTCCCAAAGTTTTAGGTCGATCGGATAGCATTAACCCGTGCCGCATCGAGGTTGAAGTTCAGAAAAACTCACTTTTTTTCATAAAAATATTCTTTTTTTCTTCATAACATTGTAACCATTTGTCCTGGAGACTTGAGATTCAAATGTATCAATTTTTTCATATAACAGAGTGATAAAGATACATCATATCGCCTGGAGGTCGGTATCATAGACTGAAGTGTGGTTTTTAGGAGTATGCGTAAGAAGGCACATTTGGTAAAACGGACCACGTTCTGAGATGGGAAAAGCTGAAGAACATAAAATCTATAGCATGTAGCGAAAAAATTTTGTGAGTAAAAGTTGAAGAAAATAACATTTTAAATAAAATGAGACCAATTTCAAGTCTCTAGGACAAATAGTTACTATGTTATGAGGAAAAAAAGAATATTTGTATGAAAAAAAGTGAGTTTTTCTGAACTTCAACCTCGATGCGGCACGGGTTAATGTTATCCGATCGACCTGAAACTTTGGGAATCTCATCTTCTAGTCAAATGGAACCTTTTAACAATTGAGGAGCTTGATTCCAAAAGGTACTAATATCGTGGTCAAACGCGAAAAACGCGAATAACCATAGCGACCTGAAAAACGTGCTTTAAGCCAATGATGTTATTTTTTATATAATTTCTAAATTACAATAAATGTTTTGGAAAAAATATGAATTAGTTCACTGTTTCAAATGATTTTGAACCAGATTCGAAACATCGGATTGATGGATATATTACTGTTTGAAACAAGACGTGGCGTTTAGTAGTTTTGCTTCCGAGTCTACCAAGGTAGCGGAAGCTTTGTTTTCACTTTTCAAGGTTAAAAAAAAGTTCTCCAAAATCGAAATTTCCAATCGCGTTTTACGTTTCAGACCTTCCGGAACAATTTTGGTTCCGTGTCTGTCTGTCATGAAATCCTTGCTACTGCCATAACTTCTACAAGTATCATCCGATTTCGATGAAATTTTCAGGGATTGTGCGGTTTTTTTTCATTTAGATGGTCCCCTATGAATATCATTACCCCCGGACTGATTGTATCCACTGCACATGCGCAAACGTTAATTCCTTGTAACAGTAATAACTTCCATATTTTTCATCAGATTTTGATGAAATTTTCTGGGATTATGCTGATTAGGTTCAAGATGGTCCCCAATGAAAATCAAGGCCTTAAAATTGACAGTAGCCTCTGCGCATAATTAATTGCGCTAATTTTTTATTATTATTTAACAATTTACGTCTTATTGGAAGTTGGGTATTTATTTATTTTATTTTTATTTATTTCTACGTACACGGGATTCATGCCCGATAATAACAAATAAATATGTTCGATCTCAAACAGCATATAACCAAATTTATGTTATAATATGCCGTCAACAAACTAAATCTACATCAAGTAGAAAAGATTGAAAAATGTAACAAATAGCTACTTCAATCCTTGCAAAAATAAGTTAATTTAATTTGTGTGTACTATGGGAAAAGGAATCATAATCATTTTATATGCTAATAGCATAGATTGCTCTTTGAGCGGTAAGGATAGGGTTATTTAGTAGGTAGTTGGTGTAAAGGGAATGTTAAATGGCACGTTATTTCGAGTGGTATAGGCTGGGGCGTGGAAGGTATATTCAGTACGAGCTGAGGGCAGTCTACTGCACCATGGATGAGCTTTCTGCAAATCAAGTAACTGGTGACTTTCTATTTGATAGTAGTCCTCTCAACGGGCGGAAATGAATATTTTAATTTGAATCGAACTTGAGAAACCTTTTGCAAGCCCTCCGAAGGGGCGACGTAAGGATTCACTATTATGTGATCGTGAGGGTTGACGTGAGGTGGAGAAGGCAGCCAGTCACCTTTTAGTGTTTGAACGGGAAGAATCACTAGTAGTAAGTTAAATAGCCCTTATAAATGAATTGAACCGCGTTTTTGGTTTATTATTTTCATTAATGAACCTTTGGAATCGACCAAAAAAAAAAATTGGTTTCCGTTTCAAGGCACGTAGAACCCAAAAATCGAATAAAAATTTGGCCGTCCGCCTGCTGCGGATCGATTTTGATAAAATTTTATACATATTATATGGGCTCCATTTTTGGGTCTCTTTTGATTCGAAGGTATTGTTTTTCACCAATTTAAAATATAATTGTCGAATCGAATGGGACCACCCAGAGCTCTGTAAGACCAACTGTTTGCTCCCCATGAGAACTTGAGGGTTGGACTTCTGATGAATCAGAAACTCGAGAGTGAATCGCAAAAAAAGGCCAAATCTCCGTTCAAATTTTTGTTGCCAAAATGCGATCGTTGATCGTTTCTTCGAGTTCTTCTTCTTCCCAGTTATGTTTCTTCGAGTTGTAAGTACTCAGTTATGCGTCCTTAGCAACCAGTAATCAAATTTCCTCATGGAGGCTCCCACTAGGGATGGCATATCGAATGAAATATATCGATATACTGATCAAATGATATATCGTCAATAAGATATCGTTATATATCGATATTTCGATATATCGGAAGATCTAACTTGGAAAAACTTGTTGAAGTAGATACGTGAGTTAAAACGTTTTAAAGCAATACAAATATCATTTTGGAAGAAATTCATCGATGTACTCGACAAATTGGAAGATTTTTTCTTGGAAAAACTCTTTGAAGTTAGTAAGGTAATGCGTCAGAAGTCGACACGTTAAAGGAAGTTTGAACTTTCAGCTTGTGTTTTATGTAGGGAAATTAGTTTATTCTCATTGCAAACCTGTTCATTTTGTACCCAAGATCCTTTCCTAAAAGACCTAGCAGCGGGAAATATTATTCAACATGGTTTGGAATGCGAAAATGAGTTTTGTAAAAAATCCCAATGCTCTAGTAGTCGAGACCAGTGAACAACATTTTCTTCAGTAGCCGACATGGTTTTGCACTGGTAGTCGACCTACATGTGTCAGAAGTCGACAGTACCTCTTGAGTCAGTAGTCGACAGGATTCGTCATTCCATTGTTTTCACTTTTTTCGAATTAAGAAAAGTATATACAAAGTTTGTAAGATTCCATTCTCTAAACCTTCAGACTACTCTATGAACTTAGTTGGTATATTTTCGAAGAAAATACAGCTAGTGTCGACTACTGATGCACAGCAAATTCTGAAATTTTTCAGAAGTCGACACCCCCTGTCGACTAATAAATATGAGCCGAAATTTGTGTCAGTAGTCGACACCCTCCCCGAACCAATCAAAACATCATACGATACGCAAATAAACTGAATAAAAGTTGCCTAGAAGCAATAAACGACCCTGTAATAAAAGATATTATTAAATGTCTGGTGATAAGAATGAAATACTTACTCTTACATTTCCAGTCCGTCCTTAGCCAAAACGCCAACAATCAGCATAGAAACGTAGTCAAACAAACGATGGCAACTTTGAACGATCAAGCGTCCTTTAAACCTGCGTGTTTCTAAGGCAACCTTATCTTTCTACATGGAAAAGACATAGAATAATTGGAAGCAGCAATTAAAAACCTCAAACCATGTTCTTATCCTTAGCTTTTGCCCACTTTTGAAGAGGGTGTCGACTATTAGTGCAGTGTCGACTTCTGACGCATTACCTTATTTAACCCTCTCAAAAGTCTGATGGTTTACGTTACAAGGTATGTAGGGATGGCAAATCGAGTGAAATATATCAGAAGATCTGCTTGAAAAATCTAATTGAAGTAAGTAGGTAGGTGAACTGAAACGTTACTAATATCATTTTGGAAGAAATACATCGATTTACTCGACATATCGGAAAATCTACTTGGAAAGTATTTTGATGAAACTCAATTTTAAATGCTTGCATACGAGTCTGCAACACATTGGGACATTTTCATGTCAACCACTAGGTACATAACAAGGTAGTGAAGTAAGGTTGTTCATGTATCCAAGCATCAAAATAAGAAAACAGTTGATTGTTCTCTACGCAACACAGTGAGTCTATTTTATTTATTTATTGTTCGCGTGAGCAAGACTTGCTTAGTTTTCGTGACGATTTTTCGGTTTATGTGCCAAAGCAAAGACATGAAAATGCCAAAACGGTTGAAATAAGCATTCAACCTGCTATAAAAAGTTACTGGGTATGAATGATCAATTTTTGTGATAAGGCAGGTACTAGAGAAGTGCTATGAGTATAGCATCGACCTCCATCTCCTGTTCATAGATTTTGTTCAGGCTTTCGATCGGTTGTCAAGAGAAAAACTTATCCAAGCTTTGATCCATTTTGGTATCTCCCAAAAGTTGGTCAATCTTATTGGTATGACCCTACAAGACACCAAAGCAAGAGTGATGATTGGAAATAAAGTTAGCCGAGCTTTTGAGGTTTGTGGTGGAGTCCGACAGGGTGATGGGCTGTCAGCAGTGCTATTCAATTTAGCCCTACACAATGCAATCAGCCAGGTAGAGCCAGGTGGATCTATATTTTATAAATCAGTACAATTATGCGGTTACGCGGATGATATTGCCATAATTTCTAGAAACCTGCGAGCCTTGGAAGATATTTATTCCAGATTGGAAAACCTGGCTGCGCAGATGGGGCTAATTGTGAGCACATCTAAGACCAAATATATGGCAGTGTCCACTGATCCCGCTAGAAGATCCATGGACGTATCACTGAATGGTACAACTTTTGAGGGCGTGCAAGAGTTCAAGTACCTTGGCACAACCATCACAGGTAAAAATGATATATCCAGTGAAATCCAGCAACGCCTCAACGCTGGCAATAGAGCCTACTTCAGCTGCATCAAGCTATTCAAATCGCGCCTTCTCTCCAGACAGTCCAAACTAAGACTGTATTACTCACTTGTAAGGCCAGTGGTAACGTACGGAGCCGAGACGTGGTCACTTACAGCCAAGGATGAAACCTCTCTCCTAGTCTTTGAAAGAAAAATCCTCAGGAGAATATTCGGTGCAAGGTTTGCTGAGGGAGAGTGGAAAATCCGCACCAACAATGAGCTGGACGAGCTGATTGACCATGGGAACATTGTCCGTTTTATCAAAGCCCAGAGGATCCAATGGTTTGGACACGTACAAAGAATGGATACCAGCAGGATCCCACAAAAAGTTTACAATCATAGAATGGATGGGACCAGAAGAAGAGGACGTCCCCGGGTGAGATGGAGAGACGGGGTGCACGAGGACCTCCGGAAAGAAAGCTCCGGATCAGGAATCCAGACGAAGCCGCGAAGGATAGAGCTTCATGGAGGACAGTCGTACGGGAGGCTAGGGTCCACATAGGACTGTAGCGCCAATGGAAGAAGGGTATGAATGATCGAAATCATCATACCTAGTTGAAAAAGTGCGAAAATGTCATGGTTGTCAGAGCACTTCGTCAGTAGCAAATTGTTTTTGGGGTTGAAAATTTGGGGATTAACTACCCTCAGGGGTCCTAAAACATAATATTAAAAATCATAGATACCCTCACCGTAGCAATGTTTCATTAATTTATAAATTAATTAAAACAATAGCAAGCAATTATTGCTTTGATTGTTTTAATCTGGACACGCCTCCATTACTTTTGGCTAAAGTCAAATAATTGAGACTTGAGCGCTACTGTAGTGTAAACCATCATGTTTGAGCTGAAGTCAACAGTCTGAAATCAACCCATCACCTACAAAATTAGGGATAAAATTACTTGATGTTTTTACAGGTACAGACTTCGCTTCTCATCTATTCATTTTAATATTAATTTTTACTTGTTGAAAACAAGTCGCTATATATCGGTAAATATATCGATATTGACCGATAATATCGGTTCTCTATATCGATATAAATATATCGATATATCAAACGTAACATATTGATATATTTCATATGTCGATATATAGCATTTCCGAATTGAGTTAAACTTTTTCCATTTAGATTTAAAACTTTTCCATTTAGATTTAAACCTTTTCCATTTAGATTTAAACCTTTTCCATTTGGATTTAAAGTCCATCAAAACATCAGTAGTTTGCCTCATCATAGTAAGTAAGTAAGTAATATTATGTATTCTCATTTGCATAGCGCCATAAACATTCTGTTCCACTTCAGATGTGATGAAAGAAAAATATTGTACTTAATTTATAACTTCCGTTCATGAGAAATTCTTGTGCATAAAAAAACACTTGCATGATTTAATTTTCAAGTTGTGGCATAATAACGTCGGGTTAGAGGTAAAAGTACCGAAGAGGTAAATTCATATTGTGCGAAAATCAAATTAAAATTTCAAAAGTTAGTTTGGTAAGTATGATAATAAATTATTTTCTTAGGTTGGATACATAGTTTGATATTAATCACCAATAATAACAACAGTTAAATAATCATAATATTCTGCATTTGATTTTCCCACGTGTTGAATTTGTGACCTGGGTACTTTTACCTCTAACTCCACGATAATTTCCTAAAGTTTAAACCCAAATGGAAAAGGTTTAAATCCAAACGGAAAAGGTTTAAATCTAAATGGAAAAAGTTTAAATCAATTCGGAAATGCTATATCGTTGCCATCCCTAACTCCCACAACTCCTTATTTTTTCGAATTTAGTCTTTTTTTAATCGTAAAGCGTTTATTATAAATAAAGCGTTTATTTCTTCAAAATGAACTTGATTGTGAAGCGAAAATATGGTTTTTTGGGGATGGCAATGGCAAAGCTGTGTTCTTTGCGGGCGAGTGATCTGTACAGAAAAATAAACCTTTATGTAATCATTTGCAGCGATTTTGTTTTTGACATTTTATGTCTTTACTATGGCTGTGACGACCCTACATTTTATACGGGACAAACCAATTGGTTTGTTCCCGATTTGTTGGAGCTACGCCTTTAGAGATATCCGATTCATAGAGATATGAATCGATATCCTCTTCAGGCCGGCTGATTAATCTAATCACTGGTTTGAAGGGGTAGGGTCGTCACCCTCCTCTGACTAACTTATGAACAATTAGGTGAATTTCAATCTGAAATTCAACCTATATTGTTACATGGTAGCAGAGCGTGGTTTGGTGGAAATGAACTGAATTTATTTCATCATTTCCCCTCCACTTTTTCTTGGGTATTCCAGAAGGAATTACCCAAAGAGAATTCCAGAAGGAATCTCTATATTATTAAATTATATTAAATTCATTCCCTTATTATACTTCGCCAATCCGGCAATTAAATTCATTCATTTCGCCAATCCGGCAATTAAACTCATTCCCTTGTTAGGCTTTGCCAATCTGGCATTTTATTAATTTCAATTACGTTTTTCTTTTATATAAGCCTTTTCTAAGTTTGCCTTTTCAATCGTTACATTTGAATGTTTCACCGTTCTTATTCTTTATTTAGTTTGCTTTCTCCTCAGTTCCATTGATTTATTCTTTTATGTATAAATGGCCCATTCGTGGCATAAATGACCCATTCGTGGCATTCTTCTTCTTCTTTTTGAATAGTACCATTATGATGGAGGAATTCCCTTGAAGCTTCCAGACGTCCTTTCCTGGGCTTCATGCTATTTTCAGTCCCTTTGACTTTTTTCAAACATTCTTCTGTTTGAAACCCAGAAGTATGTGTTAGGGAGAGGAGTGTGACGACCCTACATTTTATACGGGACAAACCAATTGGTTTGTTCCCGATTTGTTGGAGCTACGCCTTTAGAGATATCCGATTCATAGAGATATGAATCGATATCCTCTTCAGGCCGGCTGATTAATCTAATCACTGGTTTGAAGGGGTAGGGTCGTCACCCTCCTCTGACTAACTTATGAACAATTAGATGAATTTCAATCTGAAATTCAACCTATATTGTTAGATGGCACATAAATGAAAAATCGTCACGCGGGGAGCGTTACGCGGAAATTTCTGATGGTTACCGTACTAAAGACATAAAATGTCCCAATGTGTTGCAGACTCGTACGCAAGCGTTCTCTGGCATTATATGTTGCTTAGCAACCAGAATACAAAACTTAAAATGTAAAATGTGAATAAAAGGAGAGTTTAAATTTCTTTTTTCTCCGTATTTAAAGGGTTAAAACGCAGATTAATCGTATAACGCCCAAGTCTTACTGTGGAACGTCCTAAAAAGTAAAATAACTACTATAAATATTGTCATCCCATCAAATATATTCTGACCACAAAATACTTTACTGTTTGAAGGTACAATACACCTTAGTTTCCCCTATAAAAATTCATTAGTAAGTGAGTAGATCTGTTAATTTTTATTTGTATTTTAAAATCGATACAAACTAGACGTTCTTTGCTAGTTTAATCACTTGATCACGAAATTGTCACCAAAATTCTCCTTCAGAACGTTCTCATTTTTGCAGCATGAGTGATTTTTTACAAAATTTCCGAAAATTCACTTGGGTAATCTTTTTTAGGAGTTTCGAGAATATAGACTCGTCCAAATTGTTCGGAATATAGTTGAAGGTTTTACAGGGTCCTAACAAGACAAGCTGCGAAACAAACGGGCTTTTGGCTGGGGCTGGAATTACGACCGAGTCGAACTAGGTCCAGACCGCTTCCAGCCACTTCTATGACCCGATTTCCTGTCAGAGGGTCCGGCCAGAGATAGAAAACCCAACTGAGGGGGCTGTGAAATATTAATTGGGATCAATAATTTAACGCTAGTACTTTACCTGCCTTTTCCCCCGGTAATGGATGGCTAAGCTCGTCTCTCTCATAATGAATTGTAAACTTTATTTACGCGAACAAGAGTGCACAAGTTACCTACACCGTTAGATACCTCTAATGATGCAAAATTCCATCGATTTCGTACCTTGTGTGGAAAAGGTCGCCATCTGAGTCTCAGAAGTGGTGCCTGCTGGTTCAGCTAAAACGGAGCCACAGAAATAAAAACGATGCAAATTATTACACAAAGGTTTATTTTGTTTCTATATAGATCACTCGTCTGCAAAGAACACGGTTTTGCCATTGTTACAGCGACCAACATGAAGAAAAACGTCGATCGCATTTTTTTTAGCTGAAATTTGAACGGTTATTAGGCCTCTTTTGCGATTCACGCTCCTGTTTCTGATTTATTTTAAGTCTAACCCTTAAATTCTCGTAGGGAGCGAACGGTTTGTCCTACAGGGTTCCGCGTGGTTTCTAAAAATTCTATACTATCCTAAATTGAAGGAAAAACAATACCTTTATATCAAAATCTTTTGAGTTAGAGCGTTTTGAAAATTTCAAACCTTAAGAGTGACCTACATCAACCAAATCTTCGGGGCACAACTAGACCCCAAATGGAGCCCATATTCCAAATTTTATAAAAATCTATCCACAGCGGACGGACGGTCAAATTTTTATTCGATTTTTGGATTCTACGTACCTTGAAACGTAAATCAACAAATTTTGAGGGGGGTTTAAAATTTTTTTTTTTTTTTTTTTTGGTCGATTCAAAAGGTTTATTATTGAAAATAATAAACCAAAAGCAGCCGAGCAGGTGTGGCACATAGCTTCTTGATATCCTAAACACGACTGTGTCGATGATCCGATGCGCATGATGCGACCAGATCAGATGATGATGCAATTTTTAAGGAACCATCCAGAGTCCCAAACACAGTACCTGAGAGTTTCGTCGATATCGGATGGAAACTGTTAATATTGTAGATTTCACGTTGGGTTCGCGCAGACGCCTTCCGTTTGACATACGAGCTATTCTGTTACTTTTGACAAAAAATTATCTATTTAACTACCTATCTCAACCACATCTTTCATCGTGAGATTCCTATCGGTTCTACATGCTGGGTTATCTACTTAACTATCTATCTCAACTATATCTTTTACCTTGACATTCTATTGGTTCTACTTGCTGGGTAATGTATCTAACTACCTGTCTCAACCAAATCTTTCACCTTGAGATTGCTATTGATTCTGCCTGCCGGGTAATCTCTCCTAATCACCGCACCCACATCTATCAATTACACTAGATTACAAAATTTAGGGGTGGTCTGGCTGCCTCGTTCTTTCACCACTTTTCTTAAGGTATTTGGTGCGCTGAATCCGAATCTGACGTTAGTTTTTTTTGTTTATGTCGGATTTTCAAGATATAGCTAGTTTTAAGATTTTTCTACTTCTCACTTTTCTTCATTTTTTAGTGAGCACTCATCTTGCTCAAATCTCCTCAAAAAGTACTCAGACGTATTGGAAATTTCATGTAGAATCCGAATATGTACTTAGTTTTTAAGTAAAGTTGTGTTAAACCCCCTGTTTTCCACAAAACGTATAAAAAAACACCGGTTCTCAACGTTTTTTCTTCGGGTTTTCCCTTACATTTTGCCACTTGGAAAAAAAATTAAGGCTAAAAAAAATGTTCTCGGGTTTTTACTTTGTAGGGGGGACACCCCTGAGGAGAATGAGACCAACCGCAGCCTCCTAAACCCATTAATATCGAAGGAATGAGCTTTTTCATGGCACTGAGATGAAAATTCACAAAAACCGTTAATTAATTTTTCGCGGTAAGAATGTGCGTTCCTAAATCTGTTTTTCTCAAATGGATTTTCCATTCTTCTACATTTTTAGGACGTCCCACAGTAAGACTTGGGCGTCCTTATGCGATCGATCTGGGGTGAAGGAAGACAACACTCAACAGAAAAAAAATAACCACACAGTAATCCGTTTTAGACCATTCTGAATCCAAATCCGCGAAAAAAACCATAGGTGTATGTCTGTGTGTGTGTGTGTGTGTGTGTGTGTGTGTGTGACAAAATCTTGTGTACTCTGCACAGGCCTTAGTTCTCAACCGATTTTCGTGGTTCTTTTCTTCTTCGACGCGAAAAACTATCTAGTTGTGCACTACGGTGTCGGAGTTTTGAATTTTGCTTTTTAAGGGTGGAAAGGGGGGGGTTAATGCTCAAAAAACTTGCGTTTGCGGGGGTAATCTTGTAAAATCTGCCCAGGCCTCAATTTCCAACCGATTTGCGTGTTTCTTTTTTTGTTTGACTCAAATAACTTCCGAGTTGTACATGATTTTACCAGAGTACCAAAATTTGCAAGGGGAGGGGATGGGTGGGGGTATAATATTCACAAAATATCCGATTTTTCAATATTTCGGTTCCTTTACTGCTTACTAATTGTACCCAACCTTTGAAATTGAGGAAAAATTCTCATTATACCTCTGGATTTTCATGAATTATTCTCTGTGCCACCATGGAACTAATAGTGGTGCTACCATGGTGCCAGGACACCATAAACCGCATATTTCGTGGTTTTTTTTTTTTTTTGTGTGTTTCACCTTGAATACGGACGTTAACCTCGATGGACTGCCTATTAAAACTAATAGATGAAACTTCAATGTTAAGACGTATTTCCGCTTTGGTGCCAGACTGGCACCATTGGTGAGTGGAAGGGGGGGGGGGGAGGTGAACTCGAATTCGCATGTTGGGTATCGTAGATCATGGATTTTAAAATACTCTTCAGATTCGAGGCTCCCACGCCGCTAGAAATGTTATGGTGGATAATGGTGGGGGGGGGGGTCAGTATTTCTTGCCTAAAGTAATAAATAAATTACATCGAGTGAAACAGTTTTATCACTTACCAACTGGTTAAACTGATCTAATGCTTATCCAATGGGACGTCCCCTGGAATGCATGCATTACTAAACAATATGTTTTATACTTGTCACCTATTAAGAGTAAGATCGAAAATAGGTACACTCATAGGGGGAGTAAATCATAATTGGGAAACTCTTGTTTTGTTAAGTGATTTTAATTCAGTTTTACAAACAAAAAACACAATAAACTGCAGAAAAGTTAACGGTGTAAATCCGTTTCATGAAGGCTCAGATGAATCAATAGTTGGTACAATGTTTTATGGTTATTCCTCCACTAAGAGGTTTCATCGCCGGCATCTAGGTATGTAGAGAAAACTTCGCCGCCTGAGGTAAATCTCTTTTTAAGGTCCAACAATTGTCCGCCATCATGTGAACGTCCCAATACCCTTTGTACCGTTCTTCCATGGTTTTCATATCTTGGTGGAACCTCTGAGGTGGAGGAATAACCAAACATTTTACCAACTATTGATTCATCTGAGCCTTCATGAAACGGATTCACACCGTCAACTTTTCTGCAGTTTATTGTGTTTCGTTTGTAAAACTGAATTAAAATCACTTAACAAAACAAGAGTTTCCCAATTATGATTTACTCCCCCTATGAGTACCTATTTTCGATAATACTCTTGATAGGTGTCAAGTATAAAAAATGTAGAAGAAAGGAAAATCCATTTGAGAAAAACAGATTTCGGAACGCACATACTTATCTCGAAAAATTAATTAACGGTTTTTGTGAATTTTCATCTCAGTGCCATGAAAAAGCTCATTCCTTCGATATTAATGGGTTTAGGAGGCTGCGGTTGGTCTCATTCTCCTCAGGGGTGTCCCCCCTACAAAGTAAAAACCCGAGAACATTTTTTTTAGCCTTAATTTTTTTTCCAAGTGGCAAAATGTAAGGGTAACCCCGAAGGAAAAACGTTGAGAACCGGTGTTTTTTTGATACGTTTTGTGGAAAATAGGGGGTTTAACACAACTTTACTTACAAACTAAGTACATATTCAGATTCTACATGAATTTTCCACTAAGTCTGAGTACTTTTTGAGGAGATTTGAGCAAGATGAGTGCTCACTAAAAAATGAAGAAAAGTGAGAACTAGAAAAATCGTAAAACTAGCTATATCTTGAGAAACCGACATGAACAAAAAAAAACTGACGTCAGATTCGGATTCAGCGCACCAAATACCTTAAGAAAAGTGGTGAAAGAACGAGGCAGCCAGACCACCCCTAAATTTAGTAATCTAGTGTTATTCTATGTACCGGATTAGATTGCCCTAGTCCTAAATCGTTAACGGTTCTGCATGCCGGCCGATAAACTACATCAATCCTTCCTTCCATAATTCTCGCCAGTGTAGGTTCTAAAGAAAATTCAATTTAGAAAGTTCGAATTCAATCGGAATATTTATATTCTAAATTGTGAATACGATCATAAATAGAGTCGTTACCTCTCTAATTTGATTTCCGTAGGAATTCCCCAAGAATGAAGGCGTGGGAGTATAATTCAACTGTGAGCCAGCGAGAGTGTGTGGGCCTACGACGCTCGATACGACCGTATGAAGGTCGGGCTGACAAGACACTTTGCTTCTGCCCTCCGTTAATTTCGTATAACGAAAAACGTCGAAAAAAGACCGCGTGAATACGGATGGCCGCCTCTCATCGATTTCTGTTTCAACATTCGATTGACGGGAACGTCGTTATTGACGTCATCCCCGTGCATTTCGACGCAAATACGCCTCTCCAGGGTTGGAATCCGAATGTACAAGGGGAGGTTGGTTGAAAAGTGGGACTCAGCATACTAACCTACTGAACTCCGGCTCAAAACCAACCTTTCTGCTTTATAGGTTCAAAGAAATGAAAACATAAACTGCTCATATAAGCCATTAAGAAGTACTTGAATGATTTTTTCCGCGACCTACAACAATCCCAAACACCCCAAAGGGAAAAACGCTGCAAATTATTACACAATGGTTTATTTTTTAGGACGTCCCACAGCAAGACTTGGGCGTCCTTATGCGATCGATCTGGGGTGAAGGAGGACAACACTCAACAGAAAAAAAAATAACCACACAGTAATCCGTTTTAGACCATTCTGAATCCAAATCCGCGAAAAAAAACCATAGGTGTATGTCTGTGTGTGTGTGTGTGTATGTGTGTGTGTATGTGTGTGTGTGTGTGTAACAAAATCTTGTGTACTCTGCACAGGCCTTAGTTCTCAACCGATTTTCCTGGTTCTTTTTTTGTTCGTCGCGGAAAACTATCTAGTTGTGCACTTACGTCGCCGGAATTTCGAATTTTTCCTTTTAAGGGGAGGAAAGGGGGGGTTAATGCTCGAAAAACGTGCGTTTTTGAGCATAATCTTGTGTACTCTGCCCAGGCCTTAGTTCTCAAACGATTTTCGTGGTTCTTTTTTCGTTTGACGCGAAATACTATCTAGTTGTGCACTACGGCGCCGGAATTTCGGATTTTGCTTTTTAAGAGGGGGAAAGGGGGGGTTAATGCTTAAAAAACGTGCGTTTGCGTGCATAATCTTGTGAACTCTGCCCAGGCCTCAATTTCCAACCGATTTGCGTGTTTCTTTTTTTGTTTGACTCAAATAACTTCCGAGTTATACATAATTTCACCCGAGTACCAAAATTCGCAAGGGGAGGGGATGGGTGGGGGGATAATATTCACAAAATATCCGATTTTTCAATATTTTGGCTCCTTTACTGCTTACTTATTGTACCCAAGCTTTGAAATTGAGGAAAAATTCTCATCATACCTCCGATTTTTCATGAATTATTCTCTGTACCACCATGGTGCCAGGATATGGTGCCATGATGCCATAAACCGCTTATTTCGTGTTTTTTTTTGTGTTTCACCTTGAATACGGATGTGAACTTCGACGGACTGCCTACCGAAACTAACAGATGAAAGTTCAATGTTACGACGTATTTCCGCTTTGGTGCCAGACTGACACCATTGTTGGCGTTGGGGTGGTGGGGGGGGGGGGGGGTGAACTCGAATTCGCATGTTGGGTTTCGTAGATCTTGGATTTTGAAATGCTCTTCAGATTCGAGGCTCCCATGCCGCTAGAAATGTTAAGGTGGATAATGGTGAGGGGGGAGGGTCAGTACTGCTTGCCTAAAGTAATAAATAAATTACATCGAGTGAAACAGTTTTATCACTTAACAACTGGTTAAACTGATCTAATGCTTATCCAATGGGACGTCCCCTGGAATGCATGCATTACTAAACAATATGTTTTAATTTTGCTTCCGAGTCTACCTAGGTAGCGGAAGCCTTGTTTTCACTTTTCAAGGACGAAAAAAAAAGTTCTCCAAAATCAAAATTTCCACTCGCGTTTTGCGTTTTAGACCTTTCTGAACAATTTTGGTTCCGTGTCTGTCTGTCTGTCTGTCTGTCTGTCATGAATTCCTTGTAACGCGCATAACTATACGAAGTTATTGTCCGATTTCTATGAAATTTTCAGGGATTGTGCGGGTTGGCGTGTAGACGGTCCCCTATGAAAATCATCATCCCCGGACTGATAGAAGCGACTGCGCATGCGCAAACGTGAATTCCTTGTAACGGCCATAACTTCAATATTTTCCATCCGATTTCAATGAAATTTTCAGGGATGTTACAGATTAGTATTTAGATGGTCCCCTATGAAAATCATCATCCCCGGACTGATAGAAGCGACTGCGCATGCGCAAACGTGAATTCCTTGTAACGGCCATAACTTCAATATTTTCCATCCGATTTCTATGAAATTTTCAGGGATTGTGCGGGTTGGCGTGTAGACGGTCCCCTATGAAAATCATCATCCCCGGACTGATAGAAGCGACAGCGCATGCGCAAACGTGATTTCCTTGTAACAGCCATAACTTCCACATTTTCCACCTGATTTCGATGAAATTTTCAGGGATTATGCGGATTCGGTTGTAGACGGTCCCCTATGAAAATCATCATCCCCGGACTGATAGAAGCGACAGCGCATGCGCAAATGTGAATTCCTTGTAACGGCCATAACTTCTACATTTTCCATCCGATTTCAATGAAATTTCCAGGGATGTTACTGAGTAGTGTTTAGATGGTCCCCTATGAAATTCATCATCCCCGGACTGATAGAAGCGACTGCGCATGCGCAAACGTGAATTCCTTGTAACAGCCATGATTTCAACTGTCCCCCAGGGGTCGTGGGTTCGAATCCCAGCCGAGGCTAAGTATTTTTTTGATCCAATCACATACATCTACTCACTTAGTTTTTCATCCGAATTTGATGAAATTTTCTAGGATTGTCCAGATTAGCGTGTAGATGGTCCCCTATGAGGGTAGTGAAAGGTACTTAGAGATTGGTGTTTTGAGCTACTATGCATCGGATCATCTATATAATCGGGTTATGGATACGAGGAAGCTATGTGCCACACCCACTTGGCAGACGTTTTGTATATAGATCACTCGTCTGTAAAGCCACAAACCATCCAACATGAAGAAAAAAAGAAAAAAAAAATCAAAATCACCAACCATCGATCGCATTTCGGTCAGCTCTAATTTGAACGGAGAATAGGCCTCTTTTGCGATTCACACTCGTGTTTTGATTTATATATATTTCAATATAAACCCTTAAATTTTCGTAGGGAGCGAACGGTTTGTCCCACAGAGCTCCGCGTGGTCTCAAAAAATTCTATAGAATCTTAAATTGAAGGAAAAACAATACCTTTACTTCGAAATTTTTTGAGTTAGGGCGTTTTCAAAATTTCAAAATTGATTTTGGAACCCTTAGAGGTGACCTACATCAACGAAAAGCTTCGGGGCACAACTAGACCCCAAATGGAGCCTACATACCAAATTTCATCAAAATCGGTCAATGCTAAGTGGCAAAAGTGCCGCGGACGGCGGACGGACGGCCAAATTTTTATTCGATTTTTGGATTCTACGTACCTTGAAACGTAAACCATCAAATTTTGAGGGGGTGTTGAATTTTTTTTTCTTGGTCGATTCCAAAGGTTCATTATTGAAAATAATAAACCAAAAATGAATGTGGAATTGAATTGTGTTCAATTTTCTTCGAAAGATCGCCCACATAATCGCGAATCACAATCGTGTTGGTTTTTGTTGCACACGATCTCCAAGAAAACTATGTTCCTCAGAAAACACTACATTATTCATTGAATGTTAATTTCTTCTCACAAGATCAAACTACTGCCGCCGACATTCCTCTTAATTTTTTCACCCTTGTAATGGAGAGCAAGGTGAATTATTCAAAAGATAAGGGAGAAAAAATAAACTCAACTATGTGAGACTGAAATAGATGGATTTCTGTGTTTTTGTGACCTTCTAGCGGCGATAAGAACGTAGCGTGTCTCGTAAACCAGCGTGTTTTTCAAGGAGCTCAAAGGTTTTATTTGTAAAGGTAGTTACGGGATTTACGTTATGTAAATAAAGTCTGCCAAGTTTGGTGGGCAGTATAGCTCCTTCACATTGAATAACATACCAATAATATACCAAGTCAATATACCAAATGTCATCAAAATCGATGGATTCTAAACCTTGAAACGTAAACCAATAAATTTGGAGGGTGGGGGGTAACAAATTTCTTGGCCGATTCCTAAGGTTCATTTTGAAAATAATAATCCAAAAAACAGATTGGTAAATTTTTAAATTTGATGTAGGTATTGTAGTGTAGTTTCTAAAAAATGGTTAAAAGCTCATAGGAAAAATTTGACGCTCTTCTCAACGATGCAGTCAGATTTTAATTTGCATGGAAAATGGGGAATTTTAGTCTACCAAGGTCGAAAACAAGAATAAAATTCATTGTTAAAAAAGTGTCATTTCAAGTGGAGTTGAGAAAAAGTCCTAGTAGGGAAAAGCAATTAGCTGCAGAACCCTGAAGTATCCATCCTGGATCGAAATTAAGGATTATACGTTTTCCGATTAGGTAGATAGACGAACTTGTTCAAACACGATATATGGTAAACAAAACGAAAGTGCATCTGATAGGTGGGAAATAAAGCGAAAGCAGTTCTTCAATGGAGGCCTAACTATAGGTTGGCATGTTGGTTTTCGAATCGATCCAAACGAAAACCGTCGCTTCATCGGAAATAGCGATATTTACCGCATGAATTATTGAGCACTCGAGACACGACGTTTCCCTAGGTCTATTTCAGAAATTGATTCAGATAAGTCTCACGGTGTGAGAGAAACGTGAAATGACGTAAATTTTTGTCGCTGTAAGGCTTTTCAAAAACGCCTTATATTCGTAGCAAGCCGTTTTTAAGTTCCTTTTGGCTTTTCAATAACAAACCTTTGGAATCGAGCAAGAAGAAACAAAACGCTGCAAATCATTGCTCAAAGGTTTATTATTTTCTGTATAGATCACCCTTCTGTATAGATCACTGGTTTTCCATCAATAGCACCTACCTCCATCTGTATTCTCCCTTGACCTTCCCTCTCAAATTTCAGCTTCCTGCGTTCAATAGGATTGAAAATGGCTTCGGAGCTCACTCAGCTGATCAGTGATCTGAAGAGTGAAGATCTCCTCGAATGCTGGAGACGCCTGGAAGAGCACTTCCATTCAATAGGATTGAAAATGGCTTTGGAGCTCACTCAGCTGATCAGTGATCTGAGGAGTGAAGAAGATCTTCTCGAATGCTGGAGACGCCTGGAAGAGCACTTCCATTCAATAGGATTGAAAATGGCTTTGGAGCTCACTCAGCTGATCAGTGATCTGAAGAGTGAAGAAGATCTCCTCGAATGCTGGAGACACCTGGAAGAGCACTTCCATTCAATAGGATTGAAAATGGCTTTGGAGCTCACTCAGCTGATCAGTGATCTGAAGAGTGAAGAAGATCTCCTCGAATGCTGGAGACACCTGGAAGAGCACTTCCATTCAATAGGATTGAAAATGGCTTCGGAGCTCACTCAGCTGATCAGTAATCTGAAGAGTGAAGAAGATCTCCTCGAATGCTGGAGACGCCTGGAAGAGCACTTCCATTCAATAGGATTGAAAATGGCTTCGGAGCTCACTCAGCTGATCAGTGATCTGAAGAGTGAAGAAGATCTCCTCGAATGCTGGAGACGCCTGGAAGAGCACTTCCATTCAATAGGATTGAAAATGGCTTCGGAGCTCACTCAGCTGATCAGTGATCTGAAGAGTGAAGAAGATCTTTTCGAATGCTGGAGACGCCTGGGAGGGCACTTCCATTCAATAGGATTGAAAATGGCTTCGGAGCTCACTCAGCTGATCAGTGATCTGAAGAGTGAAGAAGATCTTTTCGAATGCTGGAGACGCCTGGAAGGGCACTTCCATTCAATAGGATTGAAAATGGCTTCGGAGCTCACTCAGCTGATCAGTGATCTGAAGAGTGAAGAAGATCTCCTCGAATGCTGGAGACACCTGGAAGAGCACTTCCATTCAATAGGATTGAAAATGGCTTCGGAGCTCACTCAGCTGATCAGTAATCTGAAGAGTGAAGAAGATCTCCTCGAATGCTGGAGACGCCTGGAAGAGCACTTCCATTCAATAGGATTGAAAATGGCTTCGGAGCTCACTCAGCTGATCAGTGATCTGAAGAGTGAAGAAGATCTCCTCAAATGCTGGAGACACCTGGAAGAGCACTTCCATTCAATAGGATTGAAAATGGCTTCGGAGCTCACTCAGCTGATCAGTAATCTGAAGAGTGAAGAAGATCTCCTCGAATGCTGGAGACGCCTGGAAGAGCACTTCCATTCAATAGGATTGAAAATGGCTTCGGAGCTCACTCAGCTGATCAGTGATCTGAAGAGTGAAGAAGATCTCCTCGAATGCTGGAGACGCCTGGAAGAGCACTTCCATTCAATAGGATTGAAAATGGCTTCGGAGCTCACTCAGCTGATCAGTGATCTGAAGAGTGAAGAAGATCTTTTCGAATGCTGGAGACGCCTGGAAGGGCACTTCCATTCAATAGGATTGAAAATGGCTTCGGAGCTCACTCAGCTGATCAGTAATCTGAAGAGTGAAGAAGATCTCCTCGAATGCTGGAGACGCCTGGAAGAGCACTTCCATTCAATAGGATTGAAAATGGCTTCGGAGCTCACTCAGCTGATCAGTGATCTGAAGAGTGAAGAAGATCTCCTCGAATGCTGGAGACGCCTGGAAGAGCACTTCCATTCAATAGGATTGAAAATGGCTTCGGAGCTCACTCAGCTGATCAGTGATCTGAAGAGTGAAGAAGATCTTTTCGAATGCTGGAGACGCCTGGAAGAGCACTTCCATTCAATAGGATTGAAAATGGCTTCGGAGCTCACTCAGCTGATCAGTGATCTGAAGAGTGAAGAAGATCTTTTCGAATGCTGGAGACGCCTGGAAGGGCACTTCCATTCAATAGGATTGAAAATGGCTTCGGAGCTCACTCAGCTGATCAGTGATCTGAAGAGTGAAGAAGATCTTTTCGAATGCTGGAGACGCCTGGAAGGGCACTTCCATTCAATAGGATTGAAAATGGCTTCGGAGCTCACTCAGCTGATCAGTAATCTGAAGAGTGAAGAAGATCTCCTCGAATGCTGGAGACGCCTGGAAGGGCACTTCCATTCAATAGGATTGAAAATGGCTTCGGAGCTCACTCAGCTGATCAGTGATCTGAAGAGTGGAGAAGATCTTCTCGAATGTTGGAGACGCCTGGAAGAGCACTTCCATTCAATAGGATTGAAAATGGCTTCGGAGCTCACTCAGTTGATCAGTGATCTGAAGAGTGAAGAAGATCTCCTCGAATGCTGGAGACGCCTGGAAGAGCACTTCCATTCAATATTCTCAGTCAGGCCTAAAAAGTAAAAGTCTAGCTCGAAAACTTTACAAATTCAGGTAAAAATTGGTTTTTCATAAATTGAAAATTTTCAATTTAAAAGAATTTTTGGTGACCCAGGTACCTAGAACTTTGTGGGACCAATGAGGATTACTATTTACCTAATTAGTGATTGTTCCATATGACTTTTTTCATCATTTTAAGATTGTGTTAAAAAAACTCGGCGCTTTGCGCCTCGGCGGGGGGCTCCGCCCCCCTGCACCCCCCGGTTTATTTCTTTTTCCATACTCTGTATGAAATCATAGGAACACAGAATGTGTTTTTGCGATACTAGTCATCCGTTAAATAAAAAACAACAATAATAAATGTGGAGTTGACATTAACATGACAACCAATAAACATATCACCAGATGTTTTTTCTGTCGCTTTTTCGTGACGATTTTTTTTCGGTAGGTCATCGCAAAAACACATTCTGTGTTAAAAGACTGAGATACCCAGGCAATCATCTAGATGGCAGAAAAAATTCAAAAGGAGTCCATGCTCCTACTTTGATTCTGTTGCAATAGCTTCATCTTTCTCAAAAATTTTGCTGACACGAACTTCTGGCTGTTTTATGCAGAATATGAGTTAACATTTTTAAGAAGCGAAATTTGGTTAATAGCCAATAATTTCCCTCGACGAAGATGATTGACTGACGAGCCAATTTCTTTAATATTGACAAATATTGTAATTTATTATATTGAATCAATTTCTAAGTTCAACGGGATTTTGTTCGTCGTGCGTAGGCCAGTTCCCTTGGACGGATTTTGATGAAATTTGGTCGGTATATCGGCTCCATTTGGGGTCTTGTTGCCCCACGAAGATTTTGATTACGTTCAGCCTGAGAATTTTAACTTTTAAAATACAGGTATTGCTTTTTCATTAATTTAAAATTTTCTAAATTTCAAAGATTTTTTTGAGACTACATTGAGCTTTGTGGGACCAAATTAATGTTCCATGACGTTTAAAAAAACGAATGATACTACCCAGACCTCTGAATGTGCAGAAAAAATTCAAAAAAGTCCATGATACTACTTAAATTCTATTGCAATAGCTTCCTCTTTTTCAAAATTTTCGGCGACACGGACGTTCAGAATTTGTGGGTGTATTATTATGCAGAATTTGAGTAAAAATTTTGATTTTGAAGAATCGAAATTTGGTAGATAGCCAATAATTTCCCTCTTTAAAGTTGATAGACGAGCCAATTTCTTTATTTTATTAAAATAATAATTGAGTATGTTAAAGTAATTTCATAGTTCAGAAAATTATGTAGATTGACCCAACAGACTACGTCAATTTTGATTGGGACTGGGGTCTAATGGAAATTCAACACCTTTTCGAGCTTTCGGTAGATTAATTGCCTTCTTCAGGGCTTGAAGGATGTTTTTTTAAAGACTCAAATTTCTCTGCGTGTCGTAATTTTTGTATAGTTGATTGTTCCGCACCCAAAGCCGGTATTTTGATTCATTTTGTTTTATTATTTTCAATAATGAACCTTTGGAATCGACCAAGAACATCCCTTCCCCCTCCCCCTCAAAATTATGTCAACGTTTCAAGGCACGTAGAAAAAGCGTATCCAAAAATCGAATACAAATTTGGCCGTACGTCCGCCGTACGCGGCACTTCCTCAGTTAGCATTGACCGATTTTGATGAAATTTTAAATGTGGGCTCCATTTGGGGTCTAGTTGGGCCCCGAAGCTTTTGGTTGATGTAGGTCACTTCTAAGGGTTGAAATTTTGTAAACGCCCTAACTCGAAAAATGTCGATGTAAAGGTATTGTTTTTCCATCAATTTTGATAGTATTGCATTTTTAGAATCGAATGAGACCACCCGGAGCTCTGTAGGACCAACCGTCCGCTCCCTACGAGAATTTAAGGGTTGGACGTACGATAAATCAGAAACGAGTGTGAATCGCAAAAGAGGCCTAAAGTCCTTTCAAAGCTGATCGAAATGCGATCGATGTCTTTCTTCAAGGTTGGTGGTACAATGGTAACTATTGGAAGAGATATCGTGCCTCCGTTATTGTTAATAATTCAAGTGATTGTTATTAACAAGATGTTCTCTTCGTTACCATGTTTCGGATTTCCCAAAATCTTGCACTCTAGTTTTGACATTTTATGTCTTTACTATGGCACATAAATGAAATCTTAGTTAGGTAAGTAAAATGGTAAAATGCTAAACACAAACGGTGGATACAGCTTTCGTAAAGACATACATTTTATGTCTTTACTATGGCACATAAATGAAAAATCGTCACGCGGGGAGCGTTACGCGGAAATTTCTGATGATTTTCACGTACAACCATTCGTTCCTAGGGAAAACTAACTTCCTCATTTTCCACCCCACAAAAATCGTTCACCACTCATTGGAAAGCTCTCAATTAATTAAACATAAGACATAAAATGTCTCTCGTGGTTGCGTACTTGTACGAAAGCTGTATCCACCGTTTGTGTTTAGCATTTTACCATTTCACTTACCTAAGATCACGTTTTAGATTTAAACTACCTTTGGGAGTCTATAATAAAGGTGTTCTGATGTGTGAGCATGCATGATAACCCTCAAGTTGTTCAAAATTTGATTTTATAAATTTCATAGGTCATGACAATGAGGAGAAAACTATGGGACAAACTTTAGTAACATATTGCATGTATATTTACCGTATGATGGACGGATTTCAAGCATATTGTGGTTCAATATCTATTTTTAAACAATTGTGAATGAAAACAATTACCATGAAACGTTATCCCTGGCAGAGAACAATTCGGGAATGTTGAAAATGTGACTATGGGACAGGCCACGACAATGATATTTGAGGTACATATCGATTAATCATGCACATGAATTGATCGACTTATAGATCAACTAGGGTGGTTTCATGTAGGCGTGATACCACAAAAACAACTACAAAAAGGTTTTTTTTCTCGTTCAACTTGCACGAACTCAAATTTAAAGTATATTTTCTTTTTCACCTTACACTAAGTTTCCACTGTGTACCACTTTCATTAGTAACAATGGTTGGTGGTAACAATGGCAAAGCCGTGTTCTTTGCAGAAGATTGATCTATATAGAAACAAAATAAACCTTTGTGTAATAATTTGCAGCGTTTTGTTTTCATTTTACCATAAAATTTTATCATCTATAATTTATTATGGTGTTGAATGAAGAGGGTGTTGAATTTCCAGTTGACCCTAGTCCCAATCAATTGACGTAGATTTCAAAGTTGAACGGGTTATTTAGCCGTGCGTTGCACAGGGCGCATATCTCTCGCGATCAACACGAATTGATCCAATTGCAACAGGGTGACCTCTTTACCGGAGTTCGGCCCTCATACCCCCCCCCCCCCCTTCCTCATCCAACCGCCGTACCATCGATTTTACTGGAGAACGACCCCCCTCCCACCATTGAGTAGGAAATCGCTGTACACCATCTCTCCATTACGAACCATCCAAAACGAAATACTTACTCGTGTAAATGGAAACATTTGATACGCGTTGAAACCTCCTTTTTTTAGACCGTCTGATGGCTTAAGGTTGAGGCTAATCTACCAAAGGCGAGTTTTCGTTCTGAGGTTTTTCCTTCCAGTCGCGAAAAGCGGATTTCATTCATTCATCCCCGTTGCTGGAGAGGGGGGGAGGCGGCGCATGCGCAGTGGGCCTGGATCATTGACCTTACGTCTAGCTGCACGACTCATATCCTACCCTTCTGCCCCGGTTCCCCTGGTTTCCTATGTCTGATTACTCTTGGAAAATCGAATGTCAACCTTTGAGGCCGTGTGGGCTTTGGAATTTCATTTCCTCCTTTGATTCATTCTTTTCTTTCTTTGTGACCTCCTCCCTTCATACTGAGTACCTATATTTTTTCCTATAATAACCCTGTCATGAGCACAAAACATTGAATAAAATGTTACAGATTCTACAATAAATTTAACCCTGCATTTCTAACGAACTTTTCATCTCCGTTATTGTCAACAATGCGTGTTTATTACGCATACATAAAAAAAATCAGAAAACATTTATCAATGGAGGAAATACTGAAAATGTTTGCATGAATGGAACAATGTTCTTTATTTTATGTCCGGCAGTTGCAGTTTTATATTAGGTGATATGAATATTAACATTATTAGTGATGATTACCATGATGAATCAAGTGAATTATACAACAACTTATTAGCCAAATTACAATATTTATCATATATTAATACTATTACAAGGCCTAATACTAACTCACCAGAAAGGGGGAGTTGCTTGGACCATATTTTCAGTAATGTTAGGGACCACGAAAAATTGTTCGGCGCGGTTGTGGTGTCTGGTGTGGCTGACCACCTGGGAACTATGATCAAGTGGGTACCAGACCCAGGTTTTGAGTTTTTTTTATTTTTATTAATATCTTTATTTATGACTAGACGTTAGGTGTCGGACCGGCGCTAGTTCTCCCTGGCTCCACGGGGAGCGCTGGATAATTCGGATGACCGACGTTACCGATAATTGGTGCGCGAAAACCAAACAACCGCCAATTTATCGCTTATTAGAATAATTGCATTGATCTACAATATTGCATATATCTATAACTAAGAGGACTAAGCGCCAGCCCTTTGTATCATTTTACACATTGTACAATGGTACCTAATGATAATATCGATACCTTAAAGCACAAAGGCGCTATGTCCAAAAACGGAGTTTTGAGAAAAACGCAAAAGAAAGTATCGCCAGTGCACAATTCCTATAATAATGGCTTCCACACTTGACTCTTTAATTTATTCAATACATTTTCAAGCTATAATCGTCAAGAAGGTAAGTAACACTTTTGTTGAATTTGAGTTTTTCTGAAATTCAAAGAAAATGAAAAATGTGGAAGATGGATGGACACAGCGCCTTTGTGCTTTAAGGTATCGATATATTATCCTTCTTTTATTGCATAACTCTTTTATAACTTCATCTTTGATTGGCCACACAATGGGGATGGAATATTCAGCTTAAGTAGTTCTTTTTGATTTATTAGATAATGAAGAGCGAAAAGTATAAACACTTGCGAATATTTTATAATTATATCCAATTTTAAATAAATAAATATAATAATGATATTTTATTTTATATCATATTGTTATAATAGATTTTATAATAAAATGTGAATACTGGAGAATATTAAAAAGAAATGTGTGAGGTATCAAATTTGTCAGGCTATGGTAAATGAATATAGCCAAAGACTATGGTCAGTAAACCTTTCATTGATCTTGTTCTTCTTACTCTACTTCTATTTCAAAATCCAGCCGCCCTTTGAGTCTATCTATATCGTTCTCTATATCCCCGGAAATCAAAGATGTATAAAAAGGCTGGTCGACTTTGGGAATTAGATGCAGCATGCTTTGTAAGTCATTCAAGTTGGGTTGTGACACGCATTTCTAGTGGAGAGATAAGCAAATTATATTGATGTTTGTGGCACGAGTTTTTGAACCCCCTTTCTTGCCGAGATCGAAGATCGTTTTACCCTTTGAAATCATACTAATCAAGGGAACAGGCTTTCAGAATCAAAAATTTTTGAATGAATATTTTAGGTGAAAAGAAAACACGAGTACACTGATACATGCGCGAGATCAGTAATCAGTACCTAAGTAAAAGAAAAATGAGTCCAGCTTGCCCATACACTGCCAATTTATTAATTTAGCTATTTCAACGAAAGAGATACCTATGAAAATACATAATACGAAACAGTAAAATGAGGCCCTCGCAGTTGCTCCAGGCAAATATATACATAAATCCAAACTAATCACCAACATTCATGTGTCGTTTGTTTGGTAATTACATAACTTTCTCATGGTGTGTCGTGGGGAATTGTGAAATTCAAAATGCCTTTTGGTTTATTATTTTCAATAATGAACCTTTGGAATCGACCAAGAAAAAAAAATTTCAACACCCCCGCAAAATTTGATGGTTTACGTTTCAAGGTACGTACAATCCAAAAATCGAATAAAAATTTGGCCGTCCGTCCGCCGTACGCGGCACTTTTGCCTCTTAGCATTGACCGATTTTGATGAAATTTGGTATGTAGGCTCCATTTGGGGTCTAGTTGTGCCCCGAAGATTTTGGTTGATGTAGGTCACTTCTAAGGGTTCCAAAATCAATTTTGAAATTTTGAAAACGCCCTATCTCAAAAAAATTTGATATAAAGGTATGATTTTTCCTTCAATTTAAGATTCTAAGAATTTTTTGAGACCACGCGGAGCTCTGTAGGACTAACCGTTCGCTCCCTACGAAAATTTAAGGGTTTATATTGAAATATATATATATAAATCAAAACACGAGTGTGAATCGCAAAAGATGCCTAATCTCCGTTCAAATTAGAGCTGACCGAAATGCGATCGATGGTTGGTGATTTTAATTTTTTTTTTTGACGTGACAACGTCTTATAAATTGGTTTGCCGGGTGACACTTCAAGAAAGCCGCTCACGTATGCGCTCACAATGAGAGCGAGTGAGAGGCACGCGTCCCTTTCACTTCTCTCGCTCTTTCTCTCTTCCGCCTAAGAGCGAGAGAGACAGAGTGAGAGAGATAGGCATACACACCGGTTCATGTCTTGCGCTTCTATTTAGGCGCCTGCATACAATTTTTTATTATAATAAAAAAATTTATTATAATAATAATATTATCCTTCTTCCTACCATACGAATGAATATTAACATTAAAATTATTTTACCACTCAAAGTCGTTGTCACGTAATAAAACTTTCGCCCGTATACCGACTTTACAGGCAACCAATTAATTTTTTTTTTTTTTCTCCTCTTCATATTGGATGGTTGGTGATTTTGTAGACGAGTGATCTATATAGAAAAATAATAAACCATTGTGTAATAATTTGCAGCGATTTTTTAGCGAATGTCGCTTAGTAAGTACCTATATTAGGAAATAGTTCCATTTCATAACAAAAGGAGGGCGCAAGTACCCAAAAAAATCGGTTCTACTTGGCGAGATGAATCCAACGATAGGTAGGTACATTTGTATTGTAGGTACGATAGGTATTTTGTCACTTAAGAGGTATTTTCGCATAACGCGGTCCAATTGATGTTAACGCGTGATTAACAAGACTTCGATAGTAGAATAAGTTTGAGATCAAGATAAGAAAAAAATGTTTCTTACCTTGATCTCAAACTTATTTAACTATCGAAGTCTCGTTTAATGTCTATAATTTGCCTCTGCTGCACTGCTGCACTCTCGGGGCCGCCTTGTCAATCACTCATTAACATCAAATTTATCGGTAACGTCGGTCATCCCAATTATCCAGCGCTCCCCGTGGAGCCAGGGAGAACTAGCGCCGGTCCGACACCTAACGTCTAGTTTATTTATGTCATGTACAATAATCTATATACAAATCAATGATAATTACTTACTTATAGGTACGTAATATTATTCTAATTTACAAAATAATACCCCCCGCTCGAGCTCTGCTCATATAGCGGGTGGGGAGTACAGTTCGATCGATCATGTGACCAATGTATTGCTGATAATTTCATGACTAGTAATTAAAATTACTTTGTAATATATTCACATCCATAACCATTACCTATCTTTCCTCTTCGGTGTAGGTATAGGTATCTTACAAAATTTAACTGCAAAATCTTCATTGCTAATCAAATGGACAAAATAAAAATGAAACATATGTATAATATATAGTTAATAGACACTGTTTTTTTAAAATTATAATCAAGAAACTATTGTTAATTTGGCTAAGTAATTCTAGTTTGAATATCGAGGCAAAGGCGTGATCCCGACTATGAGAAAATTGGCAAAAATTCAATAAATTTCTCCATAAATTTTTCATCAACCATCATACTATTTATGGAGGTTTCTATGTTTTTTGATTCAGATAGACCGGGAGGTAGGGCATTTAAGATTTTTGGAATGAGATAGCTTAGGTGTTTTTGTCCTGCTGCAGTATTCATAAATGGAATTTTATGGTTACAAAACATCTCTCCTCGTGTGTTTTTACCATGATTTATTATTGGGAGGCTGTTTTTGTGGGATATTGCAAATATGATCAGCGTTCGCAATGCTAGGTATTTTAATTTTAATATTTGTAACTTTTGGAAGAACTTATCCGATCTAGCTAAACGTGTTGCACGCGCCATTATTCGCACTATGGACTTTTGGGATGTAACCAGCTGGCGTAGGTCTTTCTTATTAAATAAGAATGCAAATTTTGCATTGGACCATACTACTGAGCAATAAATCAAATGAGATTGAACCAAAGCATAATATATGGTTTTAGATTTTCTTAGTCCATAATATTTCTGAGCATGAGAAATACATGACTCAGTTTTCTCAGTTTAGCTACTAGGGTATTGATGTGTAAGTTCCATTTGAGGTACTTATCTACTAACATACCAAGATATTTAATCGAATCTACTTCCTCTATCAATTGGCAGGAACATTTATTGTCTCTGTAGCCACCAGAACAAATTCGCAGAACCAACTCATGCCCACTCGATGTTTTGACGGCTTCAGGTTTTAACGAAAATTGTATAAATTTAGTTTTCACCGAGTTTACCGATAAAGCGTGTTTGCTGTACCAGTTTATCATCTGATCAAGTGCTCGTTGCGCATACCTTTGTAGTTCCACGTCATCATTCCCCTAGCAGATCAATACCGTATCGTCGGCTAAAGAAATGATTTTACAATTTTGGATACTCATGTTACATAGCTCATTCGCAAATATGATAAAGAGTAAAGGCCCTAAAACGGTCCCTTGTGGGATTGAAAAATTTGATGAGCGGGCGTCACTTAAGGTTTCTTCTATTTTGACCTTCTGTTGTCTTTTATTCAAATATGATCTGAACCAATTTAGCTCATTACCCATTATCCCAGCAGCTTCAAGTTTTGCCAGAAGGAGCGAGTGCTTGATACAATCGAAACACTTGGATATATCGAGGAATACCTGTAGGGATGAATGCTGTTTACCAATAATTGGAGATAGACACACACACACATTGATAAGGCCTGAGGCAAACGGGAGAGCTGAGCATTTTATGCAGAACTTGAACAAGTTTATACGTTCAGCCGTAATGGAAGGTCGAAATTGGGAGGATGTTTTGCCTGAATATCTATTACAGTACAGAGACACTCCTCATGGTTCTACTCACATTGCACCAGCAAGAGCACTTCTACGAAATAATTTCCGTTCGTTTCTGCCTAATATTCCAACTGCTCTCGATGAGGAAATAGACTTGGAGTTGAAAAAGAATGAAGAAGTTAGCCAGCAGAAAATGAAGCTTTATGCAGACAGCAGAAGAAGAGTCAAGGACCATGAATTTATTGAGGGGGATCAAGTATTGGTGAAACAACCACGCACAAACAAGTATACACCTCCTTTCAATCCAAACCCACTGGAAATTCAAGATGTGAAAGGTACACAAATCACTGCAGCAAATGATGACACTGTCATAACTCGAAATGCGTCATTCTTCAAACCATTCTCAAGCCCAAGCTCAACATCTGCTGCTGCTGAAGATAAACCTCCGGATCCTGCTCCAAGAAGATCTGCGGAGGGAAGAACCTGCAGTGGTCGTACAGTGAAGTTACCCTCTAAATATAATGACTAGGAATTATATTAATAAAGTAAGGGAGGAATGTAGGGATGAATGCTGTTTACCAATAATTGGAGATAGACACACACACACATTGAGTGGTTTTGATAAGAGTTATGATAATAATAATTCAAGTTCGTTAATGTAAAAGTCTATAATAATACAACTTGTGTTCTACTTTATTTGTGGTGTTCAATTACGTATAATATCCTACAATACCGACATGACCTTCTTCCCCCCATCCAGTTTCATCATTCGTTGGTGACTTCAGCTACCGCGTCCTGTGTGCTCTTACCTTTTTGAAATCCAAATTGGTTTCGAGATATTAGTTTGTGCGAGCTTAGCCATTCCATAAGTTTTCGTTTCACGATCTTTTCCAGAATTTTACTAATAACTGACAAAAAAGATATTGGCCTATATTTTTGAACCATAATTTTGTTTCCTTGTTTAAAGAGAGGTTTGATGATGGATAGTTTTAGTGAGTCAGGGAAAATTCCATGCTTTAGGCTCAGGGAAGCTATAGTTGGATAATCCAATTAGATATGGTAATGCTGGCAAAAAAACTGACATTAATAAGTTGAAAGAGATTCTTAGTGAGGAGACACGGAGCGAGGTACTTGACTCTGCGGATGTGAACAGATGTAGCGAAATCTTTTTATCTACATTACAAGGTAGGATTAGTGAAGCGTCGCACACTGTAAGACCTAAAAATAAGTCAATATGGTTCCTTGGTTCTGTAGTATCTACCTTTACGATAAATTACCGGCCCCAACATCCCACCGTAGGATTTTTAAAGTTTCCTTCTTCAACTCCAAAACAACTTCAAGATTGGGTTTATAGACAGATTCTGCTGACGTGATAGCGCTAGTTTAGCCCTCGTTAAAATCATTCTCGAGCTGACTTTAACCCATTTCCAGCCAAGGGTAGAAATAAATTTAAAAGTTGAAATTTTTATGTAAAAACATTATATTTAAGAATGTATAAACATGAAATCAAGCTCAAAAATTTTCAATAAATTTCAAAACAAAAGATAACGAACGATGCGAAAACGCATCGTTGGCCGAAAGCAGGATCACTTGACATGGAACCCTTTGAAACACTCTGGGTGCAGATGAACGTCCTATATTTCTCGCAGACATACAATTTCTGTCCACCACAGCATCTGCAGCGTTTCCTTGAAGCTGTAGAATGCCGTATTATGAATCAAATTATGATTATTATGAGTCAAATCTCATATCACTCCGTTAGCAGGCATTTTTGGAGCTTCAGGAGTGTCAGTCTCTCAATGGGATCTTCGTTCCACAGCAAGCTCAGACAAACTCTTGATCAGAAATCTACCAGCCACACTAAGTGTGTGGTGAATGACAAGTCTTGTCATTATTCACGTATCGGTAAAGTTTTCAGGCGCTGACTAAGACGTTCCCGATAACGTTTGTGAAGAGAGTAGCAACCACCAATTTTTCCCCCCGCCTTCATGCGGTAATTTTCACCGCCGCACAGTACTGTGAGTATGTGTAAAAAATCGAAAAAACGAACGTCTATTAGTATTGGAAAGGAGTGCAAGAACCTATCCCCAGATAGTCTTTGAGCACGTTTCAATAGGTTTCCTGACCTCACAAGCCTCTTACGGATCACCAGAGGGAAAGTTCCGCGATCATTTATGTTAATAACTCATTTGACCCAAAACGCTTACGATGAACTACCTGCTCATTATGAGTGCGGATACCGTCATATCAACATGTTGGGTCTTTTTGCTCTTCATGACGAGTCACGGCATAAGTATGTGCTTTATTCACGTTTTTAAATAATTTTTGAAGTTTGAATTTCCTCTAAGCACTCGGTAAAATCGTCACAATAATAATTCCCAATTTTTTTTCTTAAACCTTAACATTAAATAGTGAATTTCTCAAAAAGAGGAGGAATGAGGAATTAGAGCATTTGGTGAATGTTTTCTGGCACTATCCCTTGACTCAATCCCGTTGGAATTTGCCGCGACTAGCCGCGACTTTTTTTTCTATGAAATTTGCAATCCTAATAGAAAGTTTTTTGAAAAGTTAAAGCCGCAGGAAAGTGTGGGGAGGAAAAAAAACCCACATCCTCTCATTTTTCATATCAATAGAATAGAACAGAAAAGATTATGAAGTCATCAACTAGTATCTGATTAGGGATAACTTCATTGACACGACCACCATCCACAAAACTGATACCTAATGGTGTACCAAGCACATCTAACGCTATGGAACTGAGTTGTGGAAGCGCTCTCTCCAGCATCAGCAGCGCAAAGCACTTCTAAAGACATCTAATTATTATCTATGTTTCGGTACCTAAACTTTTGTAAAATTGTTGAAATGTTACTTTTGTTTTGAATTAAAAATTTCAATATTTTTGGGTGATTTTCAAACTACAGGACAATTTCAAAAAAATTTACCTTCTCAATTTCCCCTAATTTTTTTCTTACTACCTTCGGTAGTCTAATACAAAGGTGTTCTGATGTATGAGCATGCATGATAACCCTCAAGTTGCTCAAAATTTGATTTTATAAATTTCATAGGTCATGACAATGAGAGGTGACCCATGACAATGAGATTTGAGGTACATATCGATTGATTATGCACATGAATTGATCGATTTATAGATCAATACTATGGTGGTGTCATGTAGGCGTGATGCCACAAAAACAACTACAAAAAGGTTTTTTGAGAAAAGTTGAACAGAATATTTGTTATTAACAAAGGACATAAATTGTCCCGTAGTTTGAGAATCACCCTTTTAATAAACTCCTTCTAATATTATTTATTGTGCAATTTTCTTTCCTTAAAATATGAAGTAGTATGAAATCCATGATCAGAGCAACCTTCCCTAACAGAACTCTCCACAAATTGATTTTTGATCACTTGATCCATAATCTCACAGTACTGTGCGCCGTTGATATGGAGGTCCACCCCCTCCCATGAATTTATTGTAGTCCGAAATCATCTTAGGCTGATCAAATGCACTACTGGCTTTCTGGTTCTGTCGTATCTTTGCACTTTTTGAAGTTCAAACGTGCCAGGGATGTCTTTGTTGTCGTGTGCCAGGGCTATTCCGTTGAAATTTTCTTCAATGTTCTTCCTCGTCTCTTATTGTATCCACAGGTGGGGGTATATTGTACTACATAAATAATTTGGGCATCGTAATCGTCATCAGAAAGTCCGAATTGGCTAGGTCATCCAGAATGGCGAGGATCTCGTCAATAGACGAAACTTTGCCGCTTTTTGGATCCATTGAAAAAATGAAAAAAATAAAATAAAAATAAATAAAAAACCTCGAATACACCACTGAGGAAAATAAAAATGAGATAAGCTGAACCGAGCATGCGGGAAATGAACGTGTAGGCACTCTGGTATCGCTCATTTGCCCAGGATAGAATTAGAGCTTCCATGATCATGCTTTCGGCCAAAGGTGCGTTTTCGCATTCGTTGATTTTCGTCGTTGTACAACCGATACCATTATTTATTTATTTTTTGTTTCGAATATATTTGGCTTCTACACCATTCTAAGCATTCAGGATCAAGAGAGGAGAAGTATTGTTCCTCCTCCAACGTAACGAAAAATTCCACAAGGTCAAAGCTTCTCCAGACCATAAAAAATGCCTACTTTTCAAAAATTCTCCAAATTCGCAATGAGTTCCTGAACGTTGAAGCAAAAATTTTTTGAGCAGTTTAGGAACAGTATAAACGAGAAAAAACTAATCTACAACGATTTTCCAATATTTTCAATTCTTAAAAAATGCTTAAATATGACGATGCGAAAACGCATCATTGGCCGGAAATGGGTTAATAGGGCCTTTGAGATACCTTCTTCCCAAAAATTGTATTGATTTGTTAAAATGCATCTAAATTTAAGGAAAAGCGGAAAAATCAAATTTTTTGAACAAGTGGAAAATTAAGGGTTTAGTACCTAGATTGATATGGCGAGCTTGGTGGGCACCACGTGGATACCACGCCTTCACATGCAGGAGTGAGTCATTGAAGGCATGTGTACTCTTCCATTTAGGACCTATTTTACTCCACCATAATGCATCATTCCGTGTGGCACATTAGCAAAGGTAATTTCAAGAGAGATAACGAAAACAGATTAACCTCGTAAGCATCCTGCAGATGTAAGCCACATGGGGCGACTAACAAAGGACTTGACTCGTTATTCTTCATTAGCCGCATTCTGTAGGTACCGCCAAGGGAGTGGGAACTTTAATTGCCAGGGGATAGGTAGATATAATTACCCGAGATTAACCGGCTATCGTTCATAGATGGTTGGAGCGGTGAGGTGTGGAGATATCACCAATGCTGACAAATCTAATATTGTGTGATGTATTAGGATCAAATAATTACGTCAACACTGCTTTCGAGGAACATCACCTGAAGTGATAAGGTGATTAGTCGATTGCGGTTTGTAATAAATGTGGATACACAACAGTGACAAAATAAGTCAAGTATTAATAAGTTTTTCCGTGTTTTTTTTTCTACCAAAAAAGTGCAGTTAAACGGTTGCTTACAGTTAGAACCTTGTCAAACTAGAATCGATTTGACAACCTTCTGTTCTCGTGCGTTGGAGAGATTAAACTCAAGTTTTGAATCATTGTCTCAAGAGCTGATGCGGTTTCAGTTAGTAGTATTATTTTATGAGTATGAGTAGTACGATTAATACAGTGACAAAATAAACTGTACTGCCAACTCACTGACACAAAATATCCTTTTCAAGAATAACATCGTGGTTGGTAGCACTGCTTCTTGTTCAAAATTGGTTCACACAATGAAGTTTTCAGAATACTTTCCTGATGATGTCACGAATTAATTTGTTAAATGTTGGGTAACGCTGTTGGTAGTACTGATAGTTCAAAATTGGTTCACACAGTGAAGTTTTCAGAATACTTTCCTGATGATGTCACGAATTAATTAGTTAAATGTTGGGTAACGCTGTTGGTAGTACTGATAGTTCAAAATTGGTTCACACAGTGAAGTTTTCAGAATACTTTCCTGATGATGTCACGAATTAATTTGTTAAATGTTAGGTACCGCTGTTGGTAGTACTGATAGTTCAAAATTGGTTCTCACAGTGAAGTTTTCAGAATACTTTCCTGATGATGTCACGAATTAATTAGTTAAATGTTGGGTAACGCTGTTGGCAGTACTGATAGTTCAAAATTGGTTCACACAGTGAAGTTTTCAGAATGCTTTCCTGATGATGTCACGAATTAATTAGTTAAATGTTGGGTAACGCTGTTGGCAGTACTGACAGTTCAAAATTGGTTCTCACAGTGAAGTTTTCAGAATACTTTCCTGATGATGTCACGAATTAATTAGTTAAATGTTGGGTAACGCTGTTGGCAGTACTGATAGTTCAAAATTGGTTCACACAGTGAAGTTTTCAGAATACTTTCCTGATGATGTCACGAATTAATTAGTTAAATGTTGGGTAACGCTGTTGGCAGTACTGATAGTTCAAAATTGGTTCTCACAGTGAAGTTTTCAGAATACTTTCCTGATGATGTCACGAATTAATTAGTTAAATGTTGGGTAACGCTGTTGGCAGTACTGATAGTTCAAAATTGGTTCACACAGTGAAGTTTTCAGAATGCTTTCCTGATGATGTCACGAATTAATTAGTTAAATGTTGGGTAACGCTGTTGGCAGTACTGATAGTTCAAAATTGGTTCTCACAGTGAAGTTTTCAGAATACTTTCCTGATGATGTCACGAATTAATTAGTTAAATGTTGGGTAACGCTGTTGGCAGTACTGATAGTTCAAAATTGGTTCACACAGTGAAGTTTTCAGAATACTTTCCTGATGGTGTCACGAATTAATTAGTTAAATGTTGGGTAACGCTGTTGGTAGTACCTACTGATAGTTCAAAATTGGTTCACACAGTGAAGTTTTCAGAATACTTTCCTGATGATGTCACGAATTAATTAGTTAAATGTTGGGCAAAGCTGTTGGTAGTAGGTACTGATAGTTCAAAATTGGTTCACACAGTGAAGTTTTCAGAATAGTTTCCTGATGATGTCACGAATTAATTAGTTAAATGTTGGGTATCGCTGTTGGTAGTACTGATAGTTCAAAAATAATCACACAGTGAAGTTTTCAGAATACTTGTCTGATGATGTCACGAATTAATTAGTTAAATGTTGGGTAACGCTGTTGGCAGTACTGATAGTTCAAAATTGGTTCACACAGGTACTGATAGTTCAAAATTGGTTCACACAGTGAAGTTTTCAGAATAGTTTCCTGATGATGTCACGAATTAATTAGTTAAATGTTGGGTATCGCTGTTGGTAGTACTGATAGTTCAAAAATAATCACACAGTGAAGTTTTCAGAATACTTGTCTGATGATGTCACGAATTAATTAGTTAAATGTTGGGTAACGCTGTTGGTAGTACTGATAGTTCAAAATTGGTTCACACAGTGAAGTTTTCAGAATACTTTCCTGATGATGTCACGAATTAATTAGTTAAATGTTGGGTAACGCTGTTGGTAGTACTGATAGTTCAAAATTGGTTCAATCAGTGAAGTTTTCAGAATACTTTCCTGATGATGTCACGATTTAATTTGTTAAATGTTGGGTAACGCTGTTGGTAGTACTGATAGTTCAAAATTGGTTCACACAGTGAAGTTTTCAGAATACTTTCCTGATGATGTCACGATTTAATTTGTTAAATGTTGGGTAACGCTGTTGGTAGTACTGATAGTTCAAAATTGGTTCACACAGTGAAGTTTTCAGAATACTTTCCTGATGATGTCACGAATTAATTTGTTAAATGTTGGGTAACGCTGTTGGTAGTACTGATAGTTCAAAATTGGTTCACACAGTGAAGTTTTCAGAATACTTGTCTGATGATGTCACGAATTAATTAGTTAAATGTTGGGTATCGCTGTTGGTAGTGCTGATAGTTCAAAATTGGTTCACACAGTGAAGTTTTCAGAATACTTGTCTGATGATGTCACGAATTAATTTGTTGAATGTTGGGTAACGCTGTTGGTAGTACTGCTAGTTCAAAATTGGTTCTCACAGTGAAGTTTTCAGAATACTTGTCTGATGATGTCACGAATTAATTTGTTAAATGTTGGGTAACGCTGTTGGTAGTACTGATAGTTCAAAATTGGTTCTCACAGTGAAGTTTTCAGAATACTTGTCTGATGATGTCACGAATTAATTTGTTAAATGTTGGGTAACGCTGTTGGTAGTACTGATAGTTCAAAATTGGTTCACACAGTGAAGTTTTCAGAATACTTGTCTGATGATGTCACGAATTAATTTGTTAAATGTTGGGTAACGCTGTTGGTAGTACTGATAGTTCAAAATTGGTTCACACAGTGAAGTTTTCAGAATACTTGTCTGATGATGTCACGAAATAATTAGTTAAATGTTGGGTAACGCTGTTGGTAGTACTGATAGTTCAAAATTGGTTCACACAGTGAAGTTTTCAGAATACTTGTCTGATGATGTCACGAATTAATTAGTTAAATGTTGGGTAACGCTGTTGGTAGTACTGATAGTTCTAAATTGGTTCACACAGTGAAGTTTTCAGAATACTTGTCTGATGATGTCACGAATTAATTAGTTGAATGTGGGTGACGCTGGTGGTAGTACTTACTGATAGTTCTAAATTGGTTCACACAGTGAAGTTTTCAGAATACTTGTCTGATGATGTCACGAATTAATTAGTTAAATGTTGGGTAACGCTGTTGGTAGTACTGATAGTTCTAAATTGGTTCACACAGTGAAGTTTTCAGAATACTTGTCCGATGGTGTCACGAATTAATTAGTTAAATGTTGGGTGACGCTGTTGGTAGTACTGATAGTTCTAAATTGGTTCACACAGTGAAGTTTTCAGAATCCTTGTCTGATGATGTCACGAATTAATTTGTTAAATGTTAGCGGTGATGGTACTAGTATTGATAGTTCAAAATTTGTCCACACAGTGAAGTTATTGGAATACTTTTCTGATTATAACGAATTAATTTTTTTGAATAAGATAACGGTGTTGGTAGTACTGCTTCTAGTTCAAAGTTTGTTCACACAGTGAAGTTATTGGAATTCTTTTCTGATATGTCTCGAATTAATTTTTTTAATGTAGGTAACGGTGTTGGTATTACTGCTTATCGTTCAAAATTGGTTCACACAGTCAAGTTATTGACCTACTTTTCTGATGATGTCACGAATAATTTGTTAAATGTTAGGTAACTGTGTTGGTAGTACTGCTAGTTCAAAATATGTTCACACAGTCAAGTTATTGGACTACTTTTCTCATGATTATCGCGAATTAATTTTTTCAATGTTAGGTAACGGTGTTGGTAGTACTGCTTCTCCCTCAAAATTGGTTCAGTTATTGGAATACTTTTCTGATGATGACACGAATTAATTTTTCAGAAGACCTACTATGGGCTAACCTGCACAAGCTCTGAAAATCTCATTAAAATTAGGCAGTTAATCCAAGGACTGAACTGACCCACCAATAGACGACACAGAAAAAACGTCTGCCAAGTTGGGTGGGCAGTATAGCTTCCTCACTCATTGTAACATGGACGTAAGGAATCAGTTGGCGAAAAAATTATGATTCTTTATTTAGCGGTCCACCGTCTAGGACCTAACCCACACAATCCCTGAAAATTTCATCGAAATAGGTTGAATAGTTGCGGAGTTTTGGTTGTAACAATAAATTTAAAGTTCGCGCATGCGCAGCGGCTATTGCTTGACCAATTTGATTGAAACTTATAGGGTGTCTCTTAGAAGTTAGTCCCTAACTAACCTCCAAATTTGAGCAAAATCGGTTCATTAGAAACTGAGAAACCGAGGTTCCAGGAAATTCACGTTTGCGCATGCGCACTCGCTCCTATTGGTCCGAAGGTGCTGAAATTAATAGGGGACCGTCTAGGACCTAACCCGCACAATCCCTGAAAATTTCATTAAAATCGGACCACAGGTTAGTATAGTTTTGCCCGGGACAAGGATTGACCACAGACAGACCGACAGACAGACAGACCGACAGACAGACAGACAGACACGGAACCAAAATTGTTCGGGAAGCTCTAAAACGCAAAAAGCAAGTGGAAATTTTGATTTTGGAGGACATTTTTTTTTTTTTCACTTCTTTCACGAATACAAAGCTTCCCTACCTTCGGTAGTGAGGAAGCAAAAGCTATTCAAAATTTTTGAAACTGGTGCCTGATATTTGGGGTCACCCCGATTTTCCATCTCCTTACTTTTTCGCAATGGTTTCAACAAATTCGAACACATCTTGGAGTCGAGTTTACCTTAATTAAGCTATTAATGTTCATTCATCAAAACCGCTGGAGGGAAAAGCTTCTTCGGAACTTCCGAAACTTCCCCCACCCATTCTTTTCTGGGGTGAGGAGAAAACTTCTAAAAGACCGCTCAAACGGTTGTGATGAAGTGGTGATGAATCAGAAGTTTTTTGTTCGACCGAAGCGAGAAATTAATTTCTCGATCCTCGTTTCACAAGTAAATGCTCGTTAACGATCGCGGTTGAAACTGGGATTAGAAGTATGAGATTAGTCTTCGGTGTTTTGAGAGATTTGGCAAGTTCTACTGTGAAAAATTACAGCGAGAAAAGCTGTAGTCTTAGCCTGTAGCAGTGAACTGTATTCAAGACGATTATATCCACTGGTTATTATCATTTGAATTGATCACTTCAATAATTTTATAAAAAGAAAAATTGAGTTTCAATTAGAAACAAAAAACAAACAAACAAAAACCAGCAAATTGCTACACAACGGTTTATTATTTTAACCCTCCCCCCACAAGGCTCGATTTCTAGACAAGAATTGCAAGGCAGTGTCGTATACGACACAGTTCCATGATTATTTCCTGAGTGTAATTTTTAGACGTATTAAAGGGAAAAATGAGTAGGGACACTTTCTCTGAATCACTTAAAGTTTTATTGGTCCTCTAAACCATCAAAATCAGTTCAAACAAAACAACAATCACGAAATATATTGAGACATTTCTCAAGCGAACCTGAGCATACGAGATCTGTTACAATTTACTAGGTATATCACACAATAAAGTTCAGGCACATAACTTTTAAGCTAGCATCACACCATTTCCTTGAAATCATTCATCATTAGGACTTAGATAATTGACAAGATCAGAGAAAATAATATTTTCTCCTCATATTATGAGGAATGTATAAAGCGAACATCTGTAACCATTTAACAACTTGGATTTACACATCAAAATCAGGTACATTAGTTCCCCTCAGACTCAATTCTATAACTAATATAATTCTTGAAATATTATTTAACTTGAAATAAATTTTTGAAAAATATAATAAAAAACTTTCAATAAAATTACAAAACCAGACACATTTTTCCTCCTTGTAGACTCAGGGGCTCCAATTCATTCAAAATTTCCTCATCAGTGATGAACCTCGATGGGTTGGCCATTATGCAGCAAACAGGCACATGAAGGAAGCAGAATAATGAAAGAAATGTTTGAGTTACCATGAGTGAAGTCCCCACGAAATATAGAACATGTACCACAAGGCGGTGTCAATAACGACACAGGCACCCTTTGCAGGAAGTCAGATATAAAAAAAAGAAGACTGAGCGTGAACTTACCTCGCCAAAAGCTTCAGTACGATTGGCTGGTAGGGTAATTTGTCCCTTAGCCCTTACCTGAAGTGATGCGCGCATGTGCGCCACCACATTAGGTTCAACGTGTCGTATACGACACGGCCTTGTGGGAGGAAGGTTAAGTTATTAACAAAGAACTGTCAACTAGAACAACCTCAAGCTAGACTCGCTGGGAGCCACTTGTAATTCTGATTAATTTCACAAACCCTGCCGTTAAATACAACTTGTGACAGGCCGGAGACGAAGAGGAGGCTGGCGCTACAAGTCTTGGCCGTTATGAGTTTGCAGGTGGCCAGCTCGACGTAACCATCACTTGTTCTATATTTGGGAAATATGCACAAAAGGAAGGTTACGACAATAATGACAGTGAAAATCAAAAGAGAAGCTACACGACATAATAATTAACTTCTGATTGATGTAGTTGGAATCTTCTCAATCCAAGAATCTAAGCATATTATTGTGTTGCAGATAAACCAGCAGAAGTGAAGGAATTCCCCTCTCGAAGCTTATCCTATCGATTTTGTTCCTCTTTGTGAATGAGAAACCCCGACATTACACTCCACCCCTACAAATATATCATTTCTGGTCGTAAATTGTGTTTCAAAACGAATATTTTTCTGTCCCGCAGACTGGTCGGGAGACGACACCGGACTTGGCAACCAGCCCGAGGAGGTTGCCCAACCAGAAACAGCCGCCTCCCATGGTCATTCAACCAGACTTCAGGAAGGTAATAACTTTGCTTGCCCTCTCCCCTCTCAATTCATTACCGACAATTGATGACCCTTGAATTACTCAGAGAAACTATATTCTGGAGTCTTCACAAAACCATTATGAGAGTCCTCAATTCCTGCTGATACAATGAGTGCTGTTTGATGATTCAACGATACGAGATTATCTGGATTGGTTTTTTTAGTGTTGGGCTTTTGGTGAACGCTCCACTTAAGCCAGTGAGACCATAAGTATCCATGAGAGAAATTATCAGAATATATACTGATCTCTCCTTTGGAAGACAACTTATCTCCGCGACATCAGGAATGGCAGTTACACGTGTTTTTTTCATTACGCCGAGTATTCATTATGGCGCTTCAGCCATCAAACTCCTCGCAGCCCAATATAATTTTGATAATTTCGACCATTTGGTCACCTCGGTTTCAAATTGTAGCCTGTTATCCTCGAGTCGAGGGCAGTCAAAAAGATGGCTACGTCATGGTTAACGATTGGCAGTGGGAAAAATACGTGTCACTCCTCAGTCAGATGCGGTGGTGGTGGGCATTCATGTAATCGTGGCCAGTTATGTGTCTAAACGCTGCGACCAACTGTTGACGGGAGAGGTCAGGAGGCACAAGATCAGCAGCACCCAGTAGAGACCCCCTGCACTTGCCCACCTGCCTCCCTCTCCTGTACCCCCTTAATGTTAGGGCTCTGGCACATGCCTCTGACAGGAGTAGAGCGGTTAGGGAGCAGGTACAAATTCTCTGCTTCCAGGCCTGTTACCCGGTCGGGCTTCTGGGGATAGCAGTAATGCCGTAAAAGGCTCATTACTCATCTCAATTACCAGTACCACGGGTGAGGGGAGCCCCAGGCTACAGATGCACCGACCTCGGTCAAAGCATCACCTGCCTGCCCTCAGTTGAAGTTGGATTCGTGGTGGTCGTGGTTGAGCAAACCCTACTTCACGGGCTTGTACCAAGAAGGCTACAAGGGGAGAGATAGCCTCCTCAAGGGCTAGCCCCCTGAAGATGTCTCTCGGCATGTGAGTTCTGTTATGAACTCGGGTACCAACCTGTCTAGTTGGTAGAATCTTAGCTAGAAGGTTTGGCCTAACCTGTGGTGTTAATACAAACAGGTACCTAGAGGAGCTGATAGTTATGACTAGCTCCCCTGGGGCTCCCGGGTGGTGAGTTCCTTCCACTCCCTCGATCACCCTCCTAGGGTTTTCGGGGTTTCATCTATCTACTTGCAGATGGAGGGGATTGTGAAATCCTGTTTGGATCGGCTCTCCTTAAAACCAAATAGTAGTTATTTGCACTTGCTCTTAGCTCGTGGTCCTGGCGTTGCTCAATGTTCACAGCCTGTTTAATCAGCATTCTGGCCGCAACAAAACTGATTGGTACGTCGGGCATGGGCATTTGAGAGCCTTATTTGGCCAAAGTGTCAGCTCTCTCATTTCCCCAAATGCCTACATGCGTGGGTATCCACTGCAAAGCCTCAGTTGCCCCGCCACCAAGCAGCACCTCAAGAAATCTCCTACCTTTCAGGGCATCATGGGGTTTGTCTCACTGTTGGAGCATAGTGCAACAATTGCAGCCTGAAAATCGCACAGGATGACAGCCCCAAGGGATTGCTCGGGAACAAGTTGTGACGAATTGGGGATTGGAAGTAGCTTTATCAAAAGGAATTGATAATCAATAACAAACCCACTCCAGGTTTGTTATCAGATGATGGCAGTCTTTCGATCATATCCAGATTTAAGATGCTATTAGACGTGACAGCCGCAGATTTCTCTGGATTTTGGACCGAATCTTCCTAAAATGTCAAGATTCAAAATTTTGTTGACAAGTCGTCATCGACATAGAGATGTAACAGAAAATTGACATAAGAGTAAATTACAATTGTGGCGGTTCTGGATCATTTGGATTCTAAATCACTTGGTTGGCAATTTGGAAATCACGTTACCACCAGAGATTTTCCACGAGATCAGAGCAGAATCCTCACAACTCCTCTCGCTAATTATGGACAATTTCTTCTCACATGAAATAGAGTTGGAAATATTCTAATGGAATGACCTACTCGTATTTCTACCCAGTGATTTAAATTCAATTTAAAGTTGTACGTACAGGGTGTCTACACTTGAGTTGAGCATAACTTCATTATTCGATTCTACTAGGTATTTCCAACAAAAAATGTCTCCTAACAATTTAGTTTAATCGCTTGTTTTTAAACTTTCTTCAATTTGAAGATTTTTGTGTGTTTTCGACCTTACGACATTCAAACTGACATAAATCCTGTTATTTACCAAGTAAATTCAAATTTTTGGATATCGTTGGAAAGAGCGTTACATTTCCAAGCTACTCAGTGCAAAACCAAAATCATTTAGCAAAAAAAAATTTTTTTAATCAAGTCAAAAGGCAAATTTTGAAATTGTCTCGAAATTTGGCTTTTTATTATCGAAGTTTTCATTTCATTTCTGCTCCTTTCGATGGGCGCTCTTAGGAAAAAAAATATGCTCATATTGTCAGCTTTATAACAGCAATTATTCTTTTTAAAATTCAGATAGGAAGAGTTGAATCCAAAAAACGAGTGTTTCACAATAAAATCGAGTGTGTTTACGAGGTGTCATTTCCTATGTAATTTTTCACGCTGAATCTAATGGTGATGCTCCCGAATAATTCCGACTGCTAGAAAGTGGGGTTTTCGGAGAAATGACGGAAGATATCTCAAGGTATGAACTCTGCAATGTTTTGTCTACTGAACTTTAATGTTGTTTGAGTCTTGTTAGATTGAACTTTAACATGACTGATAAGATGATGTTTTTATTGAGTAGAAAGGTGTTACTTTACGCTCACTACCATGAATCTGCTAATAACGCGTATTTTATGTACGACAAATGAAGATTTCTTCAAAGAATCCATTTTCTAGCGGTCCGAATCAATCGGAAATATCACCATTGGATTCAGCGTGAAAAATGACATAGGAAATGATACCAAACTCGTCAATAATATGGATATTTTACGTTTTAATATTTAGGCATGCTATGCTAGTGTAATATCCTAGTAGATATGATACAACGCTAGAGATATTTCTCTCTCGTAATCCGTTATTGAATTTCATGGCTCTGCTGAGCTGCCCCGACGACTTTCCAAGGTCTCGTACGAGAAGAAACCATGAATGACTGATCGATCCAGGAAAACACTTTGACTCACGCACGAGGGAATTGACCATTTTTATGTGAAGGGCCTCCTGAGATGCAAAAGTCCCTCGTTTGTCATTCAGAGGAAAGCACGGAGTTTTAAGAGACCTCCATTCACACGTGATGTTCGCTTTTTTCCCACTTTAGTACTGAGCATCTAGTAAAGTGAAACATGAGTTGGAGAAAAGAGTCGTCAATAAATGTGACGAACCAAAACTCGTTGTAAAAGCGAATTTTCAAAGGCATATTTTAGGAGGTTTTCAGTCATTTTTGGTCTAAAATCATTATTTTACTGTATAACGTTCTTATACGAAATTTCATGCTGATTCTGTGTAGGGAAGGGGCAAACCAAATGAAGAGTTCAGGGGAAGAATGGTTTATACGAAATTTCATGCTGATTCTGTGTAGGGTAGGGGCAAACCACATGAAGAGTTCAGGGGAAGAATGGTTTTTACGAAATTTCATGCTGATTCTGTGTAGGGTAGGGGCAAACCAAATGAAGAGTTCAGGGGAAGAATGGTTTATACGAAATTTCATGCTGATTCTGTGTAGGGTAGGGGCAAACCAAATGAATAGTTCAGGGGAAGAATGGTTTATACGAAGTTTCATGCTGATTCTGTGTAGGGTAGGGGCAAACCAAATGAAGAGTTCAGGGGAAGAATGGTTTATACGAAATTTCATGCTGATTCTGTGTAGGGTAGGGGCAAACCAAATGAATAGTTCAGGGGAAGAATGGTTTATACGAAGTTTCATGCTGATTCTGTGTAGGGTAGGGGCAAACCAAATGAAGAGTTCAGGGGAAGAATGGTTTATACGAAATTTCATGCTGATTCTGTGTAGGGTAGGGGCAAACCAAATGAATAGTTAAGGGGAAGAATGGTTTATACGAAGTTTCATGCTGATTCTGTGTAGGGTAGGGGCAAACCAAATGAATAGTTCAGGGGAAGAATGGTTTATACGAAGTTTCATGCTGATTCTGTGTAGGGTAGGGGCAAACCAAATGAAGAGTTCAGGGGAAGAATGGTTTATACGAAATTTCATGCTGATTCTGTGTAGGGTAGGGGCAAACCACATGAAGAGTTCAGGGGAAGAATGGTTTTTACGAAAAATGAGATAAGACCTGTTGCCTTTTCAACGTACCGTAAAACTTTGTTCCGCTTTTTGGTTTATTATTTTCAATAATGAACCTTTGGAATCGACCAAGAAAAAAAAAATTTTATCACCCCCTCAAAATTTGATGGTTTACGTTTCAAGGTACGTAGAATCCAAAAATCGAATAAAAATTTGGCCCGCCGTCCGCCGTACGCGGCACTTTTGCCACTTAGCATTGACCGATTTTGATGAAATATGGTATGTAGGCTCCATTTGGGGTCTAGTAGTGCCCCGAAGCTTTTGGTTGATGTAGGTCACTTCTAAGGGTTCTAAAATCAATTTTGAAATTTTGAAAACGCCCTAACTCAAAAAATTTAGATATAAAGGTATTGTTCTTCCTTCAATTTAAGATTTTATAGATTTTTTAGAATTTTCTGAGACCACGCGGAGCTCTGTAGGACAAACCGTTCGCTCCCTACGAAAATTTAAGGGTTTATATTGAAATATATATATATAAATCAAAACACGAGTGTGAATCGCAAAAGAGGCCTAATCTCCGTTCAAATTAGAGCTGACCGAAATGCGATCGATGGTTGGTAATTTTGATTTTTTTTTTTTTTTTTTTTTTTTTTTCATATTGGATGGTTGGTGATTTTGTAGACGAGTGATCTATATTGAAAAATAATAAACCATTGTGTAATAATTTGCAGCGTTTTATACTTTTTTTTTCGATTTAGGTTTTTTGTGACTTAGCTAGCCTTAAATGATTTTTCGCATGACCTCTATTGCGGGGTTGTACATGAAGTGCATGGAGCGTAGATTCGAGGGAAATCTTACAAACAATTTCTGATAAATTTAGATTTGGGGCAGTTTACCGTGCATACTTTGCACCACTTTCGGATTTTTCGCTAATACGGCGTGTTTCTATTCCTGGAGCAAATTATGGCCCTTAGCAAGCATACAGGGGACAAAAGGGGTATTCAAGAGTCCGAAAATCTCCAGAAAATCTTTTTCTTAACTTGAAATATTATAAATCTTAACTTTTTGAGGGTATTAAAACCCTTCTGTAACTCATTCAACTCTGAAAAATGCAAATGACAACAAAAATGATTAAGGACATAATAGTGTCTTAAAATTGGTATCACAGCAGCTCATTAGAGTAATGAAATTTATTTCAGTTGGCCGTTGACAGTCGATTCAATTGTTTCAGACTAACTATTGCAAAAAATACTTTGCTAAAAATACTTTTATGATGGGGATACTTTGCTCGACTTTGTTGTGGAGAAAAGCCTCTCCATTCTTCGGGGCAACGATTCAAATGTTTCAGGCAGATTCTTGATTAGCGGAAAATGACCAACTATTTAGTACCTACTTGATTTGCGAATCAGGTTCGTGAGCGTCAACTTTTCCGGGAGAAAAATAATAAATAAATAAACATGATTGTGAAGGTGTGAAGGCAGTAAGGCTGGTGTGTTGGTAGTAAGTACCCCAATGGATGGTAGGTAAAAAAAAACCCTGTGTTGTTGCCTGTAAAGTCGGTATACGGGCGAAAGTTTTACGTGACAACGACTTTGAGTGGTAAAATAATTTTAATGTTAATATTCATTCGTATAGTAGGAAGAAGGATAAAATAAAATTCTTTGTCAAGTTGCACAGAGTAGGTATTTCCCGTAGGTAGTAGGTATTTCCCATGGGTGGGGGTGGAGTGAGTGCCAGGGAAGGGGGGCGGGGCGCTCCCGCTTTTGTGAGGAGCGCCGGGGAAGGGGAGGACGCGGGGGTGGGGGGGGGTGCGCGGGGGGGCGCTTTAGGGAGCGCCGAGCTGCACCCCCTCCGTGAGCGGAGCGTAACGCAGTTTCTTGACATGTCCCCGGTAATCCAATTTATAAGACGTTATCACGTCAAAAACGGTGTTGAGCAGTCCTGGGGAAAAATAACTGGCAACCCACCTGAAACCTTCAGTTTCGACTTGCACTAGCTAGCTCCACATATCTACTTAAAATTCCACGTAGGAACAGGTTTCTCGAATAAGAACTGTTTCGCAGATTCGAAAATGAACTTGTTACATCTTTGGGGCAAAGTTACCCCATTTTAAGGTAGCTAGCAATCGTCACAGGGGAAAAACGCTGCAAATTATTTCACAAAGGTTTATCATTTTCCTGTAAGTATAGATAATTCGTCTGCACAGATCACAGCTTCGCCATCGTCACAAATTGAAAATTTCAAAATTTCAACCCTTCATTTTCACCCCTTAGAAGTAGACCCCAAATGGAAATGTTTTCCTGCAGCTTTCCATTTCCATATCGACACCTGTGCGCCCAAAGGGCCAAACTGCTTCTGGAACTACTATTTCTAAAACGTAAGCGATTGTAGCGAGGCCAGTGTACATGAAATCAACTAGGTTTTTTTTGTAATTGGTCCAAAATCTACGTAAGAATGAATTCCAAACCGTTTTTTGAATCATCCGCAATTTGTAATATTAAGAAAAAAAGATAAACTGGGAAGAGGTCCAGTTTGGTCCTATGGGCATAATTTGACCTTGAGATCTGTGAGCGACAAGGGGCCAAACTGCCAGTTTGGCCCTAAGGTTTGCGACTTTCCTTCACCTGGAAATTGCTCTGGTCAATCTGCGAATCGTCTTTACCTAAGCAAACAAGGACTTGAAAGAACGAACTCGATTCTGCCAAATCTTACTGACTCTAGAGCCATAAGTCATAAAAAATATTCTAGTCAATTTAATAGAAACTATTATATACCTCTCTCAGTTGTTGGAAGGCCCGAAAAACCATGAGCTGAGATCTGGTTGAGAACACTTTCCCTTGCTTCCCCCTTCGAGTTCTAGCCATCGTTTGAAATCACCTTTTCCAAAACCACATTCGAAAAGATTGTACTAAAGACAATCAAAAGAAACGCCTGCCAAGTGGGTGTGGCATATAGCTTCCTCGTATCCATAACTCAATTGTACATAGATGATCCGATACATAGTAGTAGTCTCAAAAAACATTGATCTCTATGTACCTTGCACTACCTTCATAGAGGACTATCTACACTCCAATTTGAACAATCCTGAGAAATTTCGTCGAAATCGGATGAAAAAGTAGAAGTTATGACAGTTACAAAGATTTCATGTTTGCTTTGAAAATGTGAAAGTTATGGCTGGTACAACGAAATACACGTTTGCGCATGCGCAGTAGCAACGATAAGTCTGTGGGCAATGATTTTTATTGGGGACCATCTACACGCTAACCCGTACAATCCCTGAAATTTTCATTGAAATCGGATGAAAAAAAAATGAAAAGTTATGGGTGCGACAAGGATTTCATGACAGACACACGGACAGACAGACAGACACGGAACCAAAATTGTTCAGAAAGGTCTGAAACAAGTGGAAACTTTGTTTCAGGAGAAGATTTTTTTTTTTCAAACTCGAAAAGTGAAAACAAAGCTTTCTCTACCTTGGTGGACTCGAACGCAAAAACTGATGGAAAAACAATACCTTTACATATCAGAATATTTTGAGTTACGGCGTTTTCAAAATTTCAACCCTTATTTTTCAATCCTTAGAAGTGAAATACATCAACCAAAAGCTTCGGGACACAACTAGACCCCAAATGGGCCCATATCACAAATTTCATCAAGATCGGTCAATGCTAACTGAGCAAAGTGCCGCGTACGGCGGACGGACGGCCAAATTTTTATTCGATTTTCGGATTCTACCTACCATGAAACGTAAACCAACAAATTTTGAGGGGGGGGGGGGGGAGGGGTTAAAAAATTTGTTTCTTGGTCGATTCCAAACGTTCATTATTAAATATATCATTATTAAATAAACACAGGATGCAACAAGAGGGTAGGTAGTGGACGTGAACATAATAAAGGGTCAGAGATCGATTTTCTAGTCAGTTGTGGTTCTGTGCCATTATATTTGTCTTTGACACGCAAATAGCAATCAGAGTAGTTTGTGGCTGCGTTTTAGTTGGTAAGATCAGCAGTTTGGCCCTATGAATCACGTAGATGGATGCAGTTTGGCCCTAATAACTTTTCGTTTAAATTCCAGTTTGGCCCTTCGGACTTCTGACATTGAAACCGATTTCAGTTTGGCCCTTTGAACAAGAAAAAGCAGTTTGGCCCTTTGGGCGCTCAGGTGTCGATATGTACAGGACGGATGCCTGCATCTTGAAGTTGCTCAACTTTCCACTGAAGTCCTTCTTGCATCTTCACCTGCACAGTTCCACAACAATACCTTAACAATCAAGTTTATTAGGAAGAACTAACGCTTCACACTCGATTCGGAAAAATTATTACCTTGGTAGATTCAGAAAGAAGCAAAATTCTCTACGGCGTTGGAAGCCTCAGTAGTCAGTACTTTCTGGACGTCCCTCGCAGGAACGGAATCATAAATCACGCTCTGACGACTGAACCAACTTTGAACTCACATCCCACGTAATTAAAACTGCACCCCCCCTCTCCCTCTTCCCCTGAAGATCTACCAGAAAACGAAAATTGTTCCAGCGCTAATTTTATACACCTTCAGAGCGAAAAGTTTGTTCGGACGCGCGTGAATATTTCAGCAGCCATTACTCCCTGCGCTCCCTCTGATGGGGAAAAAGCACTCTTCCTGGATTAGTTGACACTTCCATTCTCACACTTTTTTATATTTGCGTTAATTAACGCGCGTTTTTTCTTGTATTATACTGCGAACGCTGATGTTGACCAAACATGGCATAATAAACGCAGAACACTATTTGATAATGCAGGGCGTCCATACGGACTGCAAAACTTGGGAAGTGGATTCTACAAATAATTTCCATCAAAAAATATCTCATAGAAATTTTGTTTCAATTTATTTTCCAAGTTTTTTTCGTTTTCAAGATTTTGCTTTCGAGTTCACCAAAGTAGACTTGTGAGCAGCCGTTGCCGCGGTCTAGCGGCATTTGTTAAAATTGAGCTGTACCTCGTTTTGGTTTATTATTTTCAATAATAAACAATAATATTATTATTTTCAATAATAATTCTTTGGAATCGAGCAAGAAAAAAAATTAAACGTAGAATCCGAAAATCGGAAAAAATTGTCCTTTTCTTAGCAACCCTGGACCGATTTGGTTGAACTTTGGCATATGGGCCCATGCCATTTCTGCGCATGCGCAAACGTAAAATCCTTGTAACAGCCATTACTCTTACATTTTTCATCCGAATTTGATGAAGTTTTCTAGGATTGTCTAAATTAGCGTGTAGATGGTCCCCTATGGTGGTATTGGAAGGTACTTAGAGATTGATGTTTTGAGGTTAACTACTGTGATCGAACTAAGAACTGTTGTTAGTGAAGAAGGAAAACATAATTTCTTATTACACGTTCAACTATAATTTTCCAAATAGCGAATTATCGTACAATCCAAATATATTACTTCAATACTCGAAGAAAAAAAAAGGAAAGGAACACCGTCGATCATAAAAACAAAAGGCCATCTCCTGATGGGGTTGAAAGCGTCTCTGTGAGGTGGTCTTCTGACTTGCTCCTGAAGCAGCGCTACCTCCAATAAATTTGGGAACCAAACATACTGCATCGGATCATCTACACAGGATGTCTACACTTTCGATGGGCATAACTTCAGGGTTCGATTTTACAAGGTATTTCCTACAAAAAATGTCTCTTAGCAATTTTCTTTTAACCCACTCAAAATTCCTTTTTTTCACTTTAAAGTTTTTCTTCGCGTTTTAGACCTTACTGCACTGATATGGTCATAACTCCCTTATTTCTCCTGAAAATTCGAATCTGACTACACCGTTAGAAAGAGCGTTAAATTCCTAAGCTGCCTAGTGCAAAATCAAAATATTTCAGCAATAAAATAGTTTCAAAAAATCAAGTCAAAAAGCCAAGTCTTCATCCCTGCCCATTTCGATGGGCACTCTTCGGATAAAACATGCTCAAATTGTCAGCTTTTCAACGGTCTATCAATTTTTCTTTTTAACATTCAAATTGGAAGAGTGAATTAAGTTTGAATGCCAAAAAACGTGTGTTTTAAGCGTTTATGGTCCCCCTCGACCTCAAGACAGCTTCGCGAGTTTGGTATCATTTCCTATGTAATTTTTTACGCTGAATCAAATAGTGATACTTCCGAATAATTCCGACTGCTAGAAAGTGGAGTTTTCGAAGAAAACCTTCGTTTTTCGTACATAAAATACGCATTATTTGTAGATATAGTCGTGAGCATAAAGTACTGTTTGCAGATGGAAAGAATGCGGATGGTGTCCATGTGTATTACAGTCCCAAAAACATGCTCCTTCTTCTACCTGCCAGGGAAAATGAGACCGAGGGTTGTTGACTACCGACCAATGATGAAGTAGAAGGATTGATTTTCACAGACCGCGTACTTTAAGGCAGTGGTTCCCTATACTATACAGGTTCCCTATACTATTCTATACAGGGTGTCGACCAAACTTCAAGGATCGATCGTACATCTAATTTAAGTAAGAAAATGTATCGTAGCATCTTGTTTTAACCCTTTGTTTTTCCAAGTTTTTTTTTTCAATTTCAATTTTTTTTCGTTGAAATTTTTTTTGAACATGTCACTACAATTACCAGAACTACCTAAATTTACCGTAAACATGTAAAAATAAGGGCACCGTTAGAAAGGGCACCAAATTTCCCATTTTCCTACAAAAAATTATTTCCAGTAAAGGATGGTGCTTTTTTCAAATGTTAAAGGCGAATGAGAGTAAACCTGAAGGGCAAGTGAACTCACAATCGAGATGGAATTCTTTCCCAACAATTGGCAGAGTGGAGGGGCTCCTAACTCATTATGACTCGAGCTGCTCAATGCCCAAATTACGAAGGTCTGAGATATGGAGGCCCTTTCCCCAGCCTGACTGACCAGGCTACCAGGCTACCTTTTGGAACAGGTAGTCGTCTATGTTAGCAGGTACACCCTATGAAAAATTGGCCAGCCGCATTCTTTCTATCTGCGAACAGTAACACCTTTGAACTCAACAAAAACACCGAATTTCTAGATGATTGAAGGTTTTGTTGAGTTCAAAGGTGTTACTTCATGCTCACCACCACATTTACGATTTTGCACTAGGCAGCTTAGGAATTTAACGCTCTTTCTAACGGTGTAGTCAGATTTGAATTTTCGGGAGAAATAAGGAAGTTATGACCACATCAGTGCCGTTAGGTCGAAAACGCGAAAGAAACTATCAAGTGAAAAAAAAAGGAATTTTGAGTGGGTTAAAAGAAAATTGCTAGGAGATATTTTTTGTTGGAAATACCTTGTAGAATCGAACCCTGAAGTTATGCCCATCTTAAGTGTAGACACCCTGTATAATCGGGTTATGGATACGAGGAAGCTATGTGCCGCACCCACTTGGCAGACGTTTTTTATTTTTATAAATGCCCTATAATGTTAGTTTCAATTTGTGAAAGTTTGATTTCAACGTGGATTAGGTGTAAACTGACTAGCCAATTACAATTCACAGGTCAATCAATGACTCCGTTATACAATTTATTGATCATGTTAACTCCGTAGTCTGTGCATATCATGCCATATTCCATAGTAGGATGAAATATTGCTTACTCAGTTGGGGTCACTCGCCGTCTGCTGCAGTTGTGTTTGCTAGTCAGCGCAGAGCCATTCGTGCTGTTGCTCGAGCTGGCTATCGCGCTGATTGCAAGAGTATTTTAAATTTTGCTGTGATAATATCACATAATATTATTAGGATGGGGATTTTTGAATATTAATGTTGTATGTTATATTGTTTCGTGAGTGGTTCTTTGTGTTTACCTTATGCATTCTTTTAATATTTATCTAGTCACTAATTATAATCAATTACTAGTCATTTTGCTTTTCCACTCTAGTCACCCATGTTCATGAGCGTTTGGCTGTGTGTCCCGGTCGGGGTGTCCTGGTCGGCCCGGGGGCGGCCCCCTTGTCTGGTTTTCTGCCATTGCCCCTATGGGCATATGTCGGGAACCGCCATGGTGGGTGGGTCCGGGCCCGGCTGGGTATCCCCTGGCCGGGCTTAGCTGCCTTTGTGCATGGGTGGCTTTTTATTTATTTTTTTTTTGTTTTCTCATTTTACATTTCAAATTTCGCATTTTCCCTCTCCTTTTATCACTGTTTTGTTGCTTCACTGTTTTATTGTTAATATTCACATTGTTTTATTGTTGATATTAGGCTTTACAAATGTTGACTATTGTCACTGCAATTTTTTTGTTATACGGCAAATAAAACTATTATTATTATGTCGTGCAGGTGAGCGGGATCTCGTCGGAGATGTTCCGTCAGATCGAGTCGATCGAAAATGAGTACGAGCCGCCCGGGGGAGGGAGGGGGGAGATGGTCGTCCGCCTCCTCGACCCCAAGTCCCTCGGCACCGCCGCCGCCGCCGCCGCCCGCCCCTGGCTCAACCTCCAGGTAAAACATGTTCACACGTGTCCGTCGAAATCCTGCGAATGAATTTACTGCATTGTCTTTAACCCTCTGTGTGTATAGTGTGTCCCACAGACACTTATTTAGCCTAGAAACGTGGTAATTTTGGATTAGCGAGAAATAAATCACTCAAAACAAGATCGAAAGTTTTTATTTTAAAAATTATCATTTTTATTTTGAATAATTTTGAGTGGTTTTTAAAAACAAAAATAATAAAAAATTCAGGATTTCTGACTTTGTTTAAACTATATTTACATTTTTCTCCAATCCAAAATCACCACGTTTTTAGACAAAGTAGGTGTTAGACAAAATAGACAGAAGGTTAAAAACATTCCACTCCAAATTATTCAAAATAAAAATGATTATAAATTCAAAACTTTCAATTATGTTTTGAGTGTTTTTATTTCTCGCTAATCCAAAATCACCACGTTTCTAGGCTAAATAGGTGTCGGTAGGACACACTATACACACAGAGGGTTAATAAATATTGTTGTTTTTATTACGAATCACAGTACAAAACATTTCAAAAGCCCCAAATAAAAGCATTTATATAACTTTTAAAAAAATTCAAAAGCCAAATAAATTGGGTCGAGGCCAAAGTAAAACGACGGTGAGGGAAGTAGTGTGAATCATTACATTCCTTACTACAACTTTTTTGAGCTATTTTCTCTCATCTTACTTTCCGTTCACATTACATTTCTGACTACAACTTTTCCTAGCACTTTTATCTCTTACTACATTCATCTCACAACTTTCCTTTCGAATTACATTCCTGACTAATACTCACCTCGGCATTTTCTCATATAACTTCCTCTGCCGCTACTTTTCTCAGCACTTTTGTCGCATACTAGTTGCCACTTTCCTTTCATACTACATTCATTCTACTCTAATATCCTTTGGCAATACATCCTTCTCTCTACTTTCCTCACCATATTCTCACACAACTTCCCTTACCGCTACTTTCCTCATATGCCTACTGTTATCCTAATTAATAGGTACTTTCTACGCTCCCATTCCTTCCTCACTACTTTCCTATGCACATACGTCACGGACTATTTTTCTTATTGCTACTTTCCTTTCATCCTACATTCATTCTACTTTACTATCCTTTCGCAATACATCCTTCTCACTACTTTCCTCACCATATTCTCACACAACTTCCCTTACCGCTACTTTCCTCATATGCCTACTGTTATCCTAATTAATACTTTCCTCGCTCCCATTCACACACTACTTTCCTCTATTGTTGTATTGCTACTTTCCTTTCATACAACGATCATCCCTCACTACTGTGTATAATTTCGCATTAAATCCTTTTCACTACATTCCTCACCATATACTTACACAACTTCCCTTTTCTTCTTATTACTACTTTCTAACTTTCAATTCCTTTCTCACTATTTTCCTTGCTGACACCTTTCTTATATTACATTTATCTCACTACTTTCCTTACCTTTACTTTTTTATAATCATAATCACAATCTTTCATAATAACTTTTTTTATATTCTGCTCTTATTAATACTTTCTACATTTAATACTCTTACGTTCCTTTCACACTACTTTCTTCAACACTTTTTTCACTCACTGTTTTCCTTACGTCTACTTTTCTTTCCTATCTCATTCACCTCACTACTTTCCTTATCACTACTTTCTTTCCTCATTTCATTCCTTCTTACTACTTTTTCCAGCATTTTAATCTCCAGACTCCATCACGCACTGCTCTCCCAATTACTACTTTCCTCACCCACTACTTGCTACTTACATTCCTTTCACAATACTTTCCTCAGAACTATTCTCAAATTAATTCCCCAACTCCTACTTTCCTTTTATACTAAATTTTGTGTCACACTACTTTCATTTCCACTACTTTTTTACTATTACTTTCCTATTTAATTTTCTCTCACAGCTTCCCTCTCTTACTAATTTCCTATCCCCTCAATCCATTCATTGGGATGCCCTTCATAACGTTGTAACCAAAATAATCATTTGAACAGTGGATTTCGGCTCGAATTTTGAAACATCTCGAAGATTCGAGCAGACTTGTACCTCGAAATTTTCCGTGTTTCAGGCGTCTGAGACCAAAGGGCAGGTGAGGCTGGTTGAAATCGTCAAACGCCCCGGGCAAACCCTCGGCCTCTACATTCGAGAAGGTAATTTGTTGTTAAAGCTAATTACATTTGTAAATAATTCTTTTATCTGCAAAATACAACAAAAAAATCCCTTTTGAAAATGTTACTCAATTTCCTTACTTTACTTGCCACTTATTTCCCTCTTATCAAAATTTCATGAGATTTTTTTTTTTTAATTGAAATTTCTGAAGACGTTTTGTCAAAAATTACCTATTATGTGGGGATTTCAAAAAATGTCTTTATTTGAAATACTGGTACAGCTTGAAAAAATTGAATAATTTACTAAAATTACCTCCGGCGGATCAAGAATAGATGAGATTATCGAATGAAAACACAATCCACTATTTCTACATTCGTTGTTAATTAATATTGATGTTATTTGCCATCTTTAAGACCAGATTTTCTTGAGGATAAACGTTTGCATCATTTTAGATTTTTGAGGTTTCGTTGTTTTTCTAATTTAATTTTCGATTTTCAACCGTTTTGTACAGGGAACGGCATTGACCGGAGCGACGGCGTTTTCATCTCCAGGATAGCTCTCGAGTCGTCGGTCTACAATAGCGGATGCCTGAAGGTAAATATTTGGTAATACGTAATAGAATGTTGAGTATTAGTTGTCGCACCCGTCCTAGAATAAAGGCACAACTCAAAAAAAGGGGTTTTTGAGTTATGACTGGGAAAGCATTGCTGAAAGTGTCTACTACATTCGTAGATGACAGGCATTTTGCGGTCTTATTAAGGGACCGCTTGAGAGCACTACTTTCTTTGTTCGACGGAGGAGGGGTAAACGTTTGGAACATAGAGCCAACTAAAAACGCTGCAAATTATTACACAATGGTTTATTATTTTTATATAGATCACTCGTCTGCAAAGCCACCAACCATCAAACATGAAGAAAAACATTGATCGCATTTCGGTCGGCTAACACTTGAAAGGCGATTAGGCCACTTTTGCGATTCACACTCGTGTTTCTGATTTATCGTACGGCCAAACTTTAAATTCTCGTAGTGAGCGAACGGTTTGACCTACAGAGCTCCGCGTGGTCTCAAAAAATTCTAAAAATTCTACAGAATCTTAAATTGAAGGAAAAACAATACCTTTATATCAAAATTTTTGAGTTAGGGCGTTTTCAAAATTTCAAAATTCATTTTGGAACCCTTAGAAGTGACCTACATCAACCAAAATCTTCGAGGCACAACTAGGCCCCAAATGGAGCCTACATACCAAATTTCATCAAAATCGGTCAATGCTAAGGGGCAAAAGTGCCGCGTACGGCGGACGGCGTACGGCGGACGGACGGCCAAATTTTTATTCGATTTTTGGATTCTACATACCTTGAAACGTAAACCATCAAATTTTGAGGGGGTGTTAAAATTTTTTTTTTCTTGGTCGATTCCAAAGGTTCATTATTGAAAATAATAAACCAAAACTCGCATGAAAGTATCGTGAAATTTGAGTTGCATCTTTTTTCTTCGAACAGATCAGGTGAGATTTTTGGTTTATTATTTTCAATAATGAACCTTTGGAATCGACCAAGAAAAAAAATTTTTAACACCCCCTCAAAATTTGATGGTTTACGTTTCAAGGTACGTAGAATCCAAAAATCGAATAAAAATTTGGCCGTCCGTCCGCCGTACGCGGCACTTTTGCCACTTAGCATTGACCGATTATGATGAAATTTGGTATGTAGGCTCCATGTTTTGCCCCGAAGCTTTTGGTTGATGTAGGTCACTTCTAAGGGTTCCAAAATCAATTTTGAAATTTTGAAAACACAAAAAATTTGATATAAAGGTATTGTTTTTCCTTCAATTTTGGATTCTGTAGAATTTTTAGAATTTTTTGAGACCACCCGGAGCTCTGTAGGACAAACCGTTCGCTCCCTACAATAATTTAAGGGTTTATATTGAAATATATGTATATAAATCAAACCACGAGTGCGAATCTCCATTCAAATTAGAGCTGACCAAAATGCGATCAATGGTTGGTGATTTTGATTTTTTTTTTGATTTTTGATTTTTGATTTTTTTTTTTTTTTAATTTTTTTTTTCATATTGGATGGTTGGTGATTTTGTAGACGAGTGATCTATATAGAAAAATAATAAACCATTGTGTAATAATTTGCAGCGTTTTTTTTTTAGCAAACACTTGGTGGAGCTCTCCTAGAAGGCTCTTGGGGTGGCTGATGATATTGATTTTTTGGATTACTTGGATTATTACTTACTTGTACTTGCAATGACTTAATTCGATTTTTTACTAATTTCTAAGGTAAAATTCCTAAAATTTGAGGTTTAATAAAATTGCGTTATTAGAGTAAAATTGGCGATTTTAAAAACTGAAATGTCTCATAAATTGTAGCCCCAAAAATTAGGAGGATTTTATAAGAGAAGTCGTGATTGATTGTTAGAGTGTCATACTTGCATGATAATTATGCTATGGCTCTTTAAGAATCAATCTGATGAAGACGAAATTATATTAAAATTCTCCATTAGGTTCAAACTTCTAGACAGCCAACTATTCCTGCACCAAGTACAGTCCAGCAGAGGCCATAGAAGATTCCAAACCATTTTGGGTTATGTTCATTATTATTGTTGACGAACGGGTAATAATTTTCCGTTGGGAAACACAAGTAAGTAAGTAATTATCTTTACTAGTGGCTCAGAAAGTTATAATTTGGTATAATTGGGTAAGGTAACATTTCAAAATATCTTGGAGAATGTTCGTTTAAAAAGGTATCAACTCGAAATTTGACCAAAATTTACCCCCCTCTTGGCGCCTAAACAAAAAATTATCTATTTCTCGCCATGAAACATTAGCTCAGATGTTACAGTACACATTTATGCAACAGTAAATGTTGGCGGTTCGTTTCTATTGAGTGGAACCGCAAGCCAATGGCCAATTTTTTGAGACCACCCGGAGCTCTGTAGGCCAAACCGTTCGCTCACTACGAGAATTTGAGTTTTGGACGTACGATAAATCAGAAACACGAGTGTGAATCGCAAAAGAGGCCTAATCTCCGTTCAAATTGAAGCTGACCGAAATGCGATCGATGTTTTTCTTCATGTTGGATGGTTGGTGGCTTTGCAGACGAGTGATCTATAGAAAAATAATAAACCATTGTGTAATAATTTGCAGCGTTTTTGTCTTTTTAGTCCTCGGTTCATTCGAACGTAATTCTTCACTTGGATGATGGAAGGTTTTGATCTCTATGTACAAACATGGATGTATATAAATACATTATATATCAATGTTGCGGGCAATTAATTTGTTTTTTGGCCTTCTTCCGTTGTTCTCGGAATTTTTCCGGAAAACTCGATTGGTGGGTTGATGAACGAATGACCGTGTTCATTTTGACGACCCGTTCAGTTCAGACAAGGTCGTTATGAAGATAAGGTCTTTTTCAATACGTTCACTCCTGACCGACACACCTCTAGTTTCCATCAAGCCAGACCAGTCTAGCATTAGAGAGTTTTTGCTTCATGCGGGCGCACCGTGGGAGGCACCGTCCGTGGAAATTCAGCGGTCGATGATGACCGAAAAGGTACGAAGTTTCCCGAAGTTTTCGCGGTCGCCGTGCGTTCTCGAAGACCGCCCGTTTGAAGCGCTCTTCACACGGTCCCCTCCCGCGGTCGGGTTCCTGCCACCGCAAGATGCAACCATTAGGTAGGTTAGACTCTGATAACAGTTATTACATTGCTTTGGTTTTGCGAATCGCAAGATTTCTTTTACTTTCTTCTTCAATTCTTGCCAAAATATACTTTAAAAATGAGTACCTACCTCACATTGAAACTACTTTAGGTTATTACAGAGCACTGCAATGGAACTTCAATAGAGGTTTATTTAACTCTGTACAAAAATATATGTATAGTTCCCCCATGCGAAAAGTAATTTTAATATGAAAAACATTGCCTAACACACGTCGAATTTTGAGGTCCGAATATAATCACGAATGATGTTGGTAGTTCACTTGATCATAATTTCATTTGATATTTCACTTGATTAATAGTGAAAAAAAAACTGATCTAAAAATGTGTTCAGGCAATAACACATTTAAAACTCATTCTTACCCATGTGCAATTTTAAAAATATAATTATTTTCCCGAGTTTATTGTCATTTATTATATTTCAAAATATAAGTATTTATTAATTAGGTGTAATACCATACATGAACTCTGAACATTTTGGGACTTAGAGAAAAACTTATAACAAAAGATAGGCCTAAAATATCATCATTCTTAGTCATATGCTATATCTAAAATGCCAATTGTGTTCATGAGTTTATAAGAAGTTTGCCAAAAATTTAATTGTAATTGCAATTTGATAGTAAAATTAATAATTAGGTATTCATCAAACTGAATATACAAGGTGTTTCACGAAAAGGTTACACCCCCCTTCATTTCCCCAAAATACAACGTAAAAACGCTGCAAATTATTACACAACGGTTTATTATTTTTATATAGATCACTCGTCTACAAAATCACCAACCATCCAATATGAGGAAAAAAAGAAAAAAAAATCAAAAAAATTTTTTCTAAAAATCAAAATCACCAACCATCGATCGCATTTTGGTCAACTAAAATTTGAACGGAGTTGAGGCCTCTTTTGCGATTCACACTCGTGTTTTGATTTATATATATATATATTTTTCAATATAAACCCTTAAATTTTCGTAGGGAGCGAACGGTTTGTCCTACAGAGCTCCGCGTGGTCTCAAAAAATTCTAAAAATTCCATAGAATCTTAAATTGAAGGAAAAACAATACCTTTATAACGAATTTTTTTGAGTTAGGGCGTTTTCAAAATTTCAAAATTGATTTTGGAACCCTTAGGAGTGACCTACATCAACCAAAAGCTTCGGGGAACAACTAAACCCCAAATGGAGCATACATACCAAATTTCATCAAAATCGGTCAATGCTAAGTGGGAAAAGTGCCGCGTACGGCGGACGGACGGCCAAATTTTTATTCGATTTTTGGATTCTACGTACCTTGAAACATAAACCATCAAATTTTGAGGGGGTGTTAAAATTTTTTTTTCTTGGTCGATTTCAAAGGTTCATTATTGAAAATAATAAACCTAAATTGGGACCAACGCTATTCTACATGATTTTTGGTGAGAAATCCAGGAAGAATATTTTCGCGCAAAGTAGAAAAAAATACCAGTCAAATTTAAATACGGATGACACCCTGTGGTTCAGAGTCAAAAAATGATGAAAAAAGATGTGCCACAGTATTTTTCCTGAATTCCTTACAAAAAACCATGAAGAATAGCGATGGTCCCAATTTTTCACGCTGAATTTTGGGGAAATGAAGGGGGTGCAACCTTTTCGTGAAACACCTACCATTAATACCCAGAATATTGTTTGGTCGGAAAAAAATTGATATAATATTATATAAAAACCTATAAAAATATAATTTTGAGGATTTGTGAGGGTGAGGTCATGAGTGAGGTATCGCTTTCTTCTAGAAGAATGATGAATTTAGGATTGCAAACAACTGAAGGTTGAATGTGAATAGTCGTTCAGAATTCCTCAGAATGGAACCAACTGAGTTGGTTCATCACTCAGATTTGGTAACAGCGTTTTCCAAAATCTCAGAAAGAAATCAACTAAGTACATATAATTTTAATTTTAGGCGTTCTACTACAGATATTGCATTCTCTCAAAGTAGGAAATGACGCGGCAATAATTTAAATTTGAGAGGAAAAGAAGGAAATTCCAATAAAATCATCACCTGATATACAAACTTGAAATAACTTTGATGCTTGATCACTCAAAACTAGGTTTTTGTAGTTGGTTTCATTCTGTGGCGTCCACTTCAACATCAACGAAAATGGTGGCGAACTTGTCACAGACAAAATGGTGGCGGTGTCAGGTTATGATAACAGAATCCACGGAGCGTCCCGTTTCCATGGTAATAGTCACGGTCCCGTGGTAAAAAGGAGTGGGGAGGTTAGCATCAACTCTAGTTTTCCGTAGCTTCACGTTCACGGGAGCTCGCAACCGTGTGAAGCAAAAACTCTCTATTATCCTGGATGTCCAAGTCGTCAATAGCAGCTTGGACGTGGAGCAGACTTGGTTGGCTAAGATGAGAAAGTACGGCAGAACTGATTTACGGCAAGCAATGTTGGAGCTAAAGTGGCACCCAACAACATCAGGGTGATGACTGCATCGTTATCATGGCCCGGGGAAAAGTGCCACGTAGTTGCGCGAGTTGGACATCTCGGAAGGTGTACTTCGTGATATCACCGCTCGTGTTCTGCTTGGCTCATACATCAACTGGTGGTATTTTTATAGAGGCACTTCCCTTCATCCCTATTCCCCGCCCGCACCACCCTCATCCCTAGAGCCAGCGTCAGATGAGTCCTGGGCGTCCTCCCCATTTGAATCCTTTTATTTTTTATTCATTCATTTAATTTTTGCGTGCCCCCTCCGTCACATTAAGAATTTCAGTCTCTTAGGAAAAATCTATTTATAAAAAATATTTGCCTTACTGCTTAGAGCTTTTGGCTAAAATTCAAGAAACATGGAACATGCTTTAGCCGCGCTTTTTGGTGGAGTTGGGATGACCCAATCTGCATCACCCTCCCTCCAGCGAGACGCTTTTCGGGTAGTCAGTCCAAGGCTAAAGCGTATTCCATGCTTTAAAAAATGTCAGAAATTCATCTTTTCTTGGAATCTCAGGTACCTGTATTAGTTTGTAAGTTTCAATCCAAAATTCAAAATTTGTGGACAGTATTCAGAATACCGAGTGTCACAGTAGACACCCAACTATCACTTCATGCTTGGTCTTCATACCGATCATCGTTTTTGATGCAGGTGGGGGACGAGATTCTGGCTGTGAACATGGTCGACGTGACGAGGATGTCTCTGGACGACGTCGTCATCATCATGTCGATTCCCCGTCGACTCATCCTCGTCACCCGGGAAGGCTCGCCTTGTCCTGTTGGCGTCACGTCTCAGCCGCACCACAAGCCTCTTCCTGTCGTTGTGATGAAGGGCCAAATCGGATCCAGGTAAGAGTTCTGTCCGTTTCTGCATCTTTGAAGTGTATGTGAGGTAGGGATACTGTGAAAGAACTATCAGACAGAACTCCTTGTTTTTGTTGGGTAGGATTTGATGATAGAGCAAGCTGGAAACACGCCACTTTTTTTTTTTTTTTTTGAAGAGGACATAAAAAACTGTTAATTCGATGGGAAAACTAAATTTTTGAAAATTCTAGTTAATATTTTAATTACATTCATACCTACATTATTCTGTTGTCTTGTTGCCTATATTTTGAGAATCTCCTAATTGAATGTTTTGTGGATTAGGGATGCGTCGCCATCGCCATGCAAGCTGGATGAGGACCGGCCGCCATCGCGCCTTGCGGCCTCCCGGTCTCACCTAGCGCTCGGACTCAGTGGTGGCGGGTCGCACACTGACCTCCATGGAGCGCACGATGGACCCCATGGCGGTCACGATGAGCACCGCAGCCTCGGGCAGAAGAGAATGGCGAATGGCGGCTACTACCACACCACTCCGGCTTCCACGCACCACATTCCCCACTCGCACACCTCTCATACGGTCTGTACTTGAGTATTGGTTAGGCTTAGATCATATCGCACATTCGGCACAATACATGTTCGCTACATGTCCACTCAGGCAATATGAGTTAATGAACGAATTTTCACAACAACAAAAATAAATAAATTTTGAAAAAACAATATGAGAGTCAGTTGACAGCCCTCTTCATTCTTTATTCTGGTGAACTCGATGCTAGTGAGTAGTTTCAAACAAAATTACCAATAAAGAAAGTCAGTGTAAGAATGTGAACAATAATCACTGATCATCTCTATCTTCGGCACGATTCCTTGCAATAATGCCCACCAGAACTGGTTTTAACGCTCACGCGAGCTTTCTAATCGAAAGCATGAGTAAATCGAGCAACCTTCATCCTTTTTCTGCTTCTTACAATACATACCTACATATTGACAGTCCACAAAGTCCATTCATGCAGAATTACTTAAAGTGCGAACTATCAGCTATGAGGAAGTAATCAGTCCTGTAGGTGTGGCACATAGCACGTATCGTTAAAATTATACCATCAACCCCTTGGTTACAATTTTTAAAAACCTCAAGAAATACTCTCTTTATCACCCTGAAGTCATAGAGTAGCCTCACGTACATTATTTTTTTACAATTTTCAGTATACTATACCAACATACTGTATGCACTTTGCACAGAGTATGTTTTGAAGACGATACGAGTCCATATAATGTTCTACCAGTGATACGATTATGATGGAATATCCACACAAAACCCTAAAACACGTATTTAGGCCGTTTAGTGTTAATTCTTTGGTTGTGTGCTCCTTAGTGGGAGTGATTCTGAGCAATTTTTCTCTGATTCATTCAGGTTTCTTACCTAAGCTGAAATATATGTGTATTCAGTGACAGTCATGTTCTGTTATCATCGCAACGGCCGCCATATTGCCTGTGTCGCTGTGTCAGCTGCATTCACTATAGAAGGCTAAATTTTCTAGAATTCCAGCCTTTTCCTCATTTGGGAGTATGGCAGCCATTGCGCTAATTTCTGTTATCATCACAATGGCCGCCATGTTGCCTCAAATATGGCTGCATTCCAACAGAAGGTCAAATTCTCAAGAATTCCAACCTTTTCCTCATTTGGGAGTATGGCAGCCATTGCGCTAATTTCTGTTATCATCACAATGGCCGCCATGTTGCCTCAAATATGGCTGCAATGACAACAGAAGGTCAAATTCTCAAGAAATCCAGCCTTTTCCTCTTTTGGGAGTATGGCAGCCATTGCGCTAATTTCTGTTATCATCACAATGGCTGCCATGTTGCCTCAAATATGGCTGCAATGACAACAGAAGGTCAAATTCTCAAGAAATCCAGCCTTTTCCTCTTTTGGGAGTATGGCAGCCATTGCGCTAATTTCTGTTATCATCACAATGGCCGCCATGTTGCCTCAAATATGGCTGCATTCACAACAGAAGGTTAAATTCTCAAGAATTCCAGCCTTTTCCTCATTTGGGAGTATGGAGTATGGCAGCCATTGCGCTAATTTCTGTTATCATCACAATGGCCGCCATGTTGCCTCAAATATGGCTGCATTCACAACAGAAGGTTGAATTCTCAAGAATTCCAGCCTTTTCCTCATTTGGGAGTATGGCAGCCATTGCACTAATTTCTGTTATCATCACAATGGCCGCCATGTTGCCTCAAATATGGCTGCATTCACAACAGAAGGTTGAATTCTCAAGAATTCCAGCCTTTTCCTCATTTGGGAGTATGGCAGCCATTGCACTAATTTCTGTTATCATCACAATGGTCGCCATGTTGCCTCAAATATGGCTGCATTCACAACAGAAGGTTGAATTCTCAAGAATTCCAGCCTTTTCCTCATTTGGGAGTGTGGCAGCCATTGCGCTAATTTCTGTTATCATCACAATGGCCGCCATGTTGTCTCAAATATGGCTTCATTCACAACAGAAGGTTAAATTCTCAAGAATTCAAGCTTTTCCCTAATTTGAGAATACTATCAGTTTATCTTCATGTTTGTTTGACCAACCAGATGGAAAGAGGGAGCTGGCTGTACCAACCACCACCTCCTCCAGTGGTGACGGAACAGCCCAAGTCTCACCACTACACGCCCTCCTCGTCCTACGACAAGCCCCACCCCGGCACTCTCGAATCCTTGGCCGAGAAGGTATCGCCCAGTGTTAGTAGAAACTTCACGCACTTTTTCTATTTTCTATTATTTATTGATTTTTGAACGGTTTTTCCCCCTCGATTATTTGATTATTTTCATTCGTCTCATTTCGGTTGTGGGCTTTGCCAGCCATCATCTGTTCATCAGTATTATATTCACCGTCACTTATCGTTTCAATTATTAGGGACTTGGAGAAATCACGCTAAGTTTGTCTTCTAGATTCCAAAAAAGTGGAATTTAAAATTCACACTAGTTAGAAAATGTGCGATTGATACATCACAAGAAGTATGATGACTGTTTACAACTTGAATCCAAACCTAAGAGAATACTGCTGCAAATTATCACACAACGGTTGATTTTTTTCTGTACAACTCTGAGTGGTCTCATTCGATTCAAAAACCATCGCTATCCGACAGTTATGGAGGTCGTCATAACGAAATTACGAATTCGCATTTCAAGGAAAAGAAAAAAAGTCTGCCATAGCTTCCTCGTATCCATATAGAAGTATCCTTATAGAATGTCTTATAGACGTATCCATGTAGAAGTTATGGCTATCACAAGGAATTCACGTTTGCGCATGCGCAGCAACCACTATTAGTCCGGGGATGATGATTTTCATAGGGGACCATCTACACGCCAATCTGAACAACCCTAAAAAATTTCAAATTCTGATGAAAAATGTGTTATGTCGAAACGTTAGAAATCAACCAGGAAAAAGCTAAAATTGTCGAATTTGAATAGAAAATACTTTTAAAATCTTATGGACTGATCAGCAAAGCAGCACCGAAGTGATGAGCAGCCTAGCCTGTCAGGAGGGGGGGTTACAGGAAGTCCATAGAGGAGAGATGGGTGTAGTTCCTTTTTTGTGCTTATCTTTTTAATTCGCTCCAAATTTGATGTATTGGGATTCGCTGCCACTTTTCACTTCTGGAAGTCACTAACTTTGAGATACCTTTCCAACGTTTTCTACGTATATCAACATTATTTATCGGAAAATTTACGTATTTTTTACCGTATTTGCAATTAAAGTCTATAAAGAAGAGGAAATGAACAATACAGTGATGTAGAAAAGATGATAAAACTCGGAGTAGTGAAATAGGAGTCGAGATGAAGGAAATTAATGAGTCAAAAATTCACAGTACGGGATGAGCAGGCACTATTTGCTTTTGACTTCTTCGTACGTGAGTCGATTTCCAAAACTCAAAAACCAGTTCAAATTGCGATTAAAACCGGCTGGCAAACCTACGTTTTCTGCTACTTGAATTTCCAACTGGTGCACCGCTACCCTGTCTGTTCTCTAGATTTTCTTCGTGCCGTTTTTAATTTAGTTTTCATCTTTAGTTGATCTAGCCTAGAGACTCCCGTTCTTTCCTATTCAGTTTATTCTCTAGACTAGATGTTTTTTCTTTTCAGATCTATGCACTTAATGTCACTGTATTTTCAGAAGCTATTTTCTAATTTCAACCTATGAGAATCTCCATTGTGATCGGTCTTGAAGCGATTAGGCCATTATTGCTTACTAAATTTGCGTTGTACGAAATCAACCCCTGTTCAAATATTTTAAATGGAATGGTTGATGGAATTTCAATTAATAACTAACAATAATAACAAATAAGTTGGTAATATATTGGCATTTTGAAGATAATTTGTAAATCAACCTACCCCCGGGGACAGGTTGATTGTAATTATAATAGGAAGGTAAGGGATTTGGTATTTTACATTGGCAGCAGGCTCTGCTGTCTCTGAATACAACACTTTCGCAGAAAAAAGGAAGTTTTAGGGTAAAAACCCTAGAACGACTGAGATTTTTCATCCTAATATGTTGGCAACCCTGCTAGCAGGTCCCCATTGCCCGCTCAACGGCCATTTTCCTCATTACAGTTTTAAGACAAAACCTGCTAGAGACTGACGGATACTGAGGGCTGGGACCAAGCAAACCAACAAAAACCAACCAGGAGGGGTTCCTAATAAGGAAGAAAAAAAAACCGACGAAAAAACAGTCGCACTTCCGGAACTGAGCTAACGCATTCCAAGTGCCGCGACTGAGGGTGGGACTGCAAATACCAAATCCCTTACCTTCCTGTCCCCAGGGGTAGGTTGATTTACAAATTATACTACGGAAGGACGGGACTTGGTATTTGACATTGGCAGCTGTTAGCAGATACAAGTATCCGCCAGTCTGCTCCAGGATGCTTCCTCGCAAAACAATAAAAATTTTGCCCTGTAGACCCACCCAGCCTCCTCTCAGGGACTGAGACTATTGTATTCTCTAAGCCAGGTTCCTCTGCAGCACATCACCCCCACAGTTCATAAGCTGACCTCCTGATCACAGGACAGGACAGCCCAACAAACAGGTAAACCAAAATACCCCAAACAAGAAAATCTATATTCAACCTTGGATAGACCAGCAAACATTACTTTGAATATATGTTAAATTAAGCATATAAAATCATTAAAGAACTGAAAATCATAGAACATGTGACTTGTAAAAAAGAATGGTATTATTGTAGTGACGCCCCTCATGACAGTACCGCTCGAGCAAACTCGCCCTGCAAAGAGAGAGGATGGTTATAGAATTTTTGGAACATACGTGAGCAAGAAGACCATCCCGCTGCAGAAAAAAGTACATCAATGAGGAAAATGGCCATTAAGCGGGCAATGGGGACATGCTAGCAGGGTTGCCAACATATTAGGACGAAAAATCTCAGTCGTTCTAGGGTTTTTACCCTAAAACTTCCTTTTTTCTGCGAAACTTGTTGTATTCAGAGACAGCAGAGCCTGCTGCCAATGTCAAATACCAAATCCCATTCTTCCGTAGTATATTAAATACTTATTGCGATTGATTCAGTCCACAGCGACTGGAGCGTTTAGAATTAAGGGGGTCTCAGTCAGTCGCCCTTCGTTCCTCTTTCCGGGTCAGTATTTCGCTAAATTGAAGGGGCAAGCACTTAAAAAGTTGTACCTCAATTTGAAATTTCAAAGGATTTTAGAAATTCATTAGTGCACGGCCCTTGGCAATTGAAAAACTGAAATATTGCCAGAGAAAATTGGGAAAAACTACTTAATTAACGGTTTTTCCTATATTTCTCTGGCAATTATTTGTTCGATTTTGATGATTCCAGCGGCAATATTTCAGTTTTGCTATTCCCTAGGGCCGTGCACTAATGAATTTTTTTAATCCTTTAAGATTTCAAATTTAGGTACAACTTTTCACGTTTTTGCCCCTGCGATTTTGCGAAATACTGACCCGGAACAAGGAACAAACAGCTACCGACTGAGACCTCCTTAAGAGTCCAAACAGTAAAAAAAAAAAAAAAAAAAATGTCACACTAATGTAAATCAAATCACTTTTCTGAGCTCCTGATCTAACAAAATATATAATTTACTTTAAATTAAACTATAAATATATATTCGAACAAACAACCTACCTCGTGGGAAAGATTGGGATTATTAGAGAAGGCTTAGTACCAATATAATCCCAATCCCCTGGAAGTACAAGTACTGATGGTTCAGTTGATAGACGAGGAAACAACGATAACTTGCTGGGGATTTTGGAAGCAAGTTGCTTCGTTGAAATACTTTCCATTCGTGTCATTCAAAATTTTGGTCGGTAGGTACCTACTGAGATTATACAGAGTGTAAGCCTAACTGGTCTGCCATACTGTACCAGTCGATTCTATAACTAATTTGCAACAAAAAATGTCTGTTAGCAATTTTTTTAAGCCCTTCGTTTTTGAGTTATTTTAACTTTAAACTTTTTTTTCGTGATTTTGAACTAATGTCATTAGATCCGTCATAACACCTTTAATTTGCTGTGCAAATTACAATTTGAGGATACCGTTGGAAAGAGCATTAAATTTCCTATCGGATAGATGCCTTAACTTTTTTTTGAGTCAAGGTTTGAGACATGAAAACGTCCTCTAAAAAGAAAATTTTACGCATTTTTGGAAACCTCGCATTTTTTCAATCGCGAATTGAACTACGAGAAGCTATATTTTTTCAAGATGCAAGAACAGTAAAAACTGCGCCAGAATCTCAGCTTTCCAATGGCATAGGTAAACAAAATTTTATAACCTAATTTAGGGGAGAAATTTGTGTTTGAACGCGGAAAAACGTGCGTTTTTTTCAACGAAATCAGCGCTCCGCCTTGAAGATCTGAGGGGCGGGCCGGACGATAGAAGTGGGTGGGCGCCGCAGTAGACCAGAAACAGGAAGCCCAGAGCTCAGATTTCGTTGAAAAAAATGCACGTTTTTCCGCGTTCAAACACAAATTTCTCCCCTAAATTCGGTTATAAAATATTTTTTAATTATACCATTTGAAATCTGAGATTTTGGCGCAGTTTTTACTGTTCTTGCATCTTGAAAAAATATGGCTTCTCGTAGTTCAAATTGCGATTAAAAAAATGCGAGGTTTACAAAATTACGTAAAATTTTCTTTTTAGAGGACGTTTTCATGTCTCAAACCTTGACTCAAAAAAAAAGATAAGGCATTTATGCGATAGGAAATTTAATCATCTTTCCAACGGTATCCTCAAATTGTTATTTACACGGCGAATTGAAGGTGTTATGACCGATCTAATGACGTAAGGTCAAAATCACGGAAAAAAAGTTTAAAGTTGAAATAACTCGAAAACAAAGGGTTTAACAAAAAATTTCTAATGGAAAATTTTTGTTGCAAATTAGTTATAGAATCGTATGGCAGACCAGTTAGGCGTACACCCTGTATTGACAGGGTTTGCAAGAATGGTTGAAAATGAGGGCCTTCAAATTTATTGAGCATGTTGAGTTGGGTCTTAGATGATGACGTGTCGAATTATGTATCGTTAGTCTAGATAAGAGAGAGATGGATAACCTTCACAAAGCATAACCTAGTTATGTGAGTAAGGAACTCGTGAATCTACACCTAAGCACGTAGACTGATAGTTGTAGTTACTTAGGTATCTACTCGTACATGCTTTTACTAGTGCTTTATTATTCTTAATATTTTTCATGAATATATTAATCACTAACATGTGTATTACCTTTGTTGTGACTCCTATTTCATTGTTAGTAGCTTAGTTGGCCGCTAGATAGGTTGTGGGTTCAGGGCAGAACTACTCTCTTTTGGTAAAGGTTTTTTTTCGGCAGGTGAGTAAATCTGTAAGATCCATAGGTGGAGTTGGATCTCGTAAGATAACTGTTATGTGGGATTCAAACCCACTAAAAAAACACCTCCTTTTCTCCCACGTTGGAACTCAGCCCGGAATCGTTCAACACATTACTTCGGGCTGAGTCCTGGGGCGTTTAATCAGTTAAAGGAGAGGCTTGAGAGGTGAAACAGTATTGTTCTAGGGGATCTGGACAATCGAATTGATTAATGAGTATAATTACATTGGCGATGTTTTCTACCCCAGAAAACTTTTGAATACCTATTTCTTGATGGAGGAATAGTCAACCCAGGACTAGGAATTATGAATAATAGATACAAATTGAATAAGGAAAGATAGATATATCACCCTAAAATAGATGAGGCTTGTATCTATTTGTGGAGGAAGGAGAAGTATAAGTGGATTTTACCTATTAGATCTTCGGATTTGAACCACAAGTAAGTACTTTCAGGGTCGCTGTCTGCTATAAAACTGGGGAGCTATGCCTGATGGAGCGGATCCCTGTATCTGAAGAAATCGTTCCATTGAATCACAAATCAGGTTTCAGAGTAACTGTTGTTCTGACACAGAGAAGGTGATCGAGTACTGGAACCCAGCTTCCAAGAGGCTCAAAGCTCAAAAAACGTTCCTCGACGCAATTTCTGCAGAATCCAGGACAGTCTCCCTCTCAGAGGCTGAAGCCTCGAAGAATTCCATGTCTGGCCACTGCCTGAGACCGGTCTCTACGGAACACACGGCGCCATATAAACTCTGAGCTCTGGCAATGGAGACGATCCACTCCTGATTCCCTCACCATGGAATAAGTATTAGGAAAAGTCACTCCATAGGGGGATCTGTGTTGCTTGCTAGAGTACCGCCACCTCTGGAAGCTTAAATGAACTATCAGCTTATGTGGCCGAATGCAGGAGTGCGTGAACTAGGGGGGAGGCTAGAACGCAGACGCGAAAGTGAGAAGAAGCAATTTTACTCACTTTTGTTTTACAACACGATTCTACCTACTGAGTAGTTTATTATTTGACTTCATCTTCTCTCATTTAGTTTCTATGTAATGTTAGTTTCGCTATTTTTTCACATTTCATCATGATATACATAACGATGTACTGTTGTGATCAGTGACCTCTTCGCATTTCTGTTCATTTCGCTTCCTTAGCTCAGTGGTAACGAGCTCCGACTCAGAAGTGTAAATATAGTTTAGTCGGACGATAGGAGATCGATCCCCGGTCGAGGGAAGTTAATTTTTGATGATTCAACATTGTGGCGCAGTCGGTAGGACACAAATTGTCTCCTTAGCAATTCTCAGAGAAACATTAATTCATTAAAAAAAAAAAAAGATTGGGTCATCAAAACAACTCCCTCTCAAGACACGAGTCGAGCCACCAGAGCCTATTCGGACAAACGTTGTGGTCAGCAGATCCCCCGCCCCGTCAATACAAAGCTGCCCTCACCTCCCTGACTAGGTAACAGAGTACCTAAGATTTCCTGATGGGGGGGGGGGGGATGTTGTGATCAGCGACCTCTTCGCATTACTGTTCATTCATGGTAACGAGCTCCGACTCAGAAGTGTAAATATAGTTTAGTCGGACGATAGGAGATCGATCCCCGGTCGAGGGAAGTTAATTTTTGATGATTCAACAGTACTGTGGATTTGAGCACATCCGAGAAGTGTAGTTGTTTGAAGTGGCGTAGTTGTGAAAACTCATTTAAATGTTATTATAGGTACGTTGAAAGCCACTAGGTATGTTTTTCCTGTGTGTTCCTCCTTCCGATTAGAGGAACTACCTCTAACTAGACCTTCCTCCTTCCGAATGGGGAATTTGCCTCAATTTTAGATTCTGGAATTTCAAGTCATATCCTATAATAGGGCCCTAGAATAAAGTTTAACACTAGGAATAACCAAGGGGAAAAAATTACCGTAGGAGAAAATGCCTAAACAAGTGAAGCCTCTGTTACAAAACACCGCAAAAATCGAGGAATGTTGTTGACGTCATACGAAAAAAAAGGACGCGAAAACAACTCCGACAACAGACAGAGTTCTAGCACCACCACACAAAACGATCCAGTGAAATGGCTACTCGAATAATGTGATTCAAATCTTGAAACTAAATAAGAGAAGATGAAGACTAATAATGCTTGATAAACTAGTAGGTAGAATCGTATTGTAAAAAAGTGAGTAATATTGTTTCTTTTGGTCACTTTTATGTCTTGAGTTCTGCGTTCTGCCCTCCTTCCTAGTTCACACACTCTTGTGTTAATCCTTGTAAGCTAAAAGTTCGTGTATGTTCCGCTTCTGTGGTAAGCGCCACAGAACCTCCTTTGAAGTCAGATTGGTAGAATATCCGTTACGTTTCAAACATGGCTGCCTCTTACACATTGCCACCACATTTAAAATTTCCATCTTCCTTAAATTCTCTAAATGTTTTGGATGCTTTTTCGAGCAGCTCACTATGGTTTTATTCCATAAAAATAAACCCTCATTCGAAAAAAGAAAAATTTGAGGCAAATTCCCCATTAGACGTAATTAGTAATAATCGGGTTCTTTGTCAATAAGATCTGATTGCTTGGTTCTGGTTACCTACATTCACATAAAAAAAAAACCGTATTTTCAACGAAGTAGATGACTATAAAAACAAAGTAGTTGACTTTGAAAAAAAAATAATAATAATAATGAAAATTAAAAAATTACCTACTTCAGTTCTAGGTTACTACCTCACATTTTTTTGGAAATAAGCGAACTGAAAAGAAAAACTCTTCTCAACTTTTTCTTTTGGCTTATAAAATAAGTGTTTTTTTGTGTTGAGATATTGTATCATAGAAAATTTTTGATTGATTCCTCTTCGAATTCCTCTTCGAGTATTACTCAATTTACAAGATTTATATCAAATTACCGGTTACGAACAATTTGAACAATAGGTACTATTTTTTTGAAGAGCTCTCAGAAACCTAGCATGGCTGAGTGCGTTGAGGCATCAGTACTTAATGCGATCAGCGAGAAGTCATGTGTTCAAAACACTGTGTTTTTAGTTTATTTTTTCGAATGTCGTGCGCCATTGTCCGCATTCATTTAAATTTCGGTCACGAGGGCGACTATACCTCTATCTATCGGCGTTCCCTAATACTATTTCCGAGATGCTTCATTTACGCTTCGCCTGAGCGCAGCAGTTGAACTTTTTAACCTTGAGTGACTCTTCCTAATACTTCTTCCATGCCCTCACCCAGAGTGGTTCCACATGTTGGCGGATGGTTCTGCCTGTGGAGTGAGAATAAATGGTGGGGCTGAGGTGCATTGTGATGTTAAGCTGCTTGCTTCAGTGAGTTCCTTTCAGCGACTGCCCTCAGAGTTGCTTTCATTTGGTCGTATGAGTACAAGAATTTTGGCTTTCGCTGCCTCGTAACATTTGTCTCAATCTTTCTTCTTGTCTCGGCCATTTTCCTCTGGAAGGGTAGTCATGTTCAATAGTTGGCAACAGATGTTTAGTCACAAGTTAGAGACAAAACGGCCTAAAATGCTCCGAGTCCTACGCTGGTCCCATTGAGTCAAACGCTCAAACTAATGAGGACTAGTTATTGACACCTGCTGTGTCAAGTGTTCAAATCTTGAATAGATTTGAACAAAAACTATTTCGGTGCTGAAACTTCGATTTGCTATCAAGAGGGGAGAAATACTTTTAAAATACTTACTCGGACCAATGATTGACAGAGGTGTCAATCACTGGCATTCTCTCGTCATAGAAATAATTAAACTAATGCCATGAAATATACGAGGAAAACCCATGCTTCGAGGACAGAAAATCGTTATTTCTGGCAGGTGTGCAGTGAAAAACGTGACAGCGCCAATCCTGATAAACCGTCAGACTGACACTTCTGTCGTGCCAACAGAAATGTGCCCTGTAAATCCTAGAGTGTGCTTAGCACGCTCCTTGTTCGTCATAACGACACTAAGGGGACTACCGGGGGACCGTATCTAGTCCTCACATGAGAAACGATTTGGGGTCTTAATATTCCTTAACACCAAGTCGATCACTGGAGTGTTCATCCTGAATCAACTCAGCTGTAGGTACATTCAAGGTGAACCAGAAAGAATCCCCCCCCCCCCATTCTATGAAAAAGATCACACAAGATTATTCACAATTTTTTCTTCTATCGTGAGGAAAATGTGTGGGATCTGAATGATTTCAATTATTATCTACGTACTGTATTGGAGAATCCGTCGTAACCAGCAAGTCGAGTACAGGAGGCGAGCGCTTTCGATGTAAAGACATCATCTTCAGGCCGTCGAGAGAGTACTAAAGTTTGTCAGTCCGTCGTTCTGTTTATATAGTCTGGGTGAAAGGGAGGTAGGTAAAAGGATTAGAAAGGAAAGGGGACCATATAGTAACGAGACCACGTGGTGAAAGGTTGTTTTTCTGTCATGTCAAGTGAAAGGGAGAGATAAAACTAATCCTATTAGCTAATTGTACATTCACCACATGGTGACCACATGGTAACCACGTGGTAACCACGTGGTCTTCTATTCTAAATTATGAATATATTATAAACTAGCTTACATAACTAAATTATTGATAAAATTATTAACTTATATCTATATCTATTTCTAACTTAATTTTTTTTTTTTTTTTTTGTTAGTTGATTATTTTATTTATTGTTAGAGATTATGATATCCTAGTACTCCTGTACTCGACTTGCTGGTTACGACGGATTCTCCAATACGGTACGTAGATAATAATTGTATTCTTATAACTAGCGGAACTAACCCCATTCATGAATGATTTCAATTTGTTCCTTGTAAAATGTTTGGTTTTTACCCCTCCTAGGCAGTATACTACTAAAGTTGAGCTCACAATCTTTCAGTCCTGACTATTAACTTAACTGTGAATCAATTCATTCAAGTTTATTCCAGGGTTTCCATTGTATCCTTACCAATCTGGCATGCTGATTGCAGGTGCACTCGTTCTATCCTGGCGGCAGCTCGACGACTCCGCGGCGCATGTCAGCCACGACCTCTTCAGGTCTCCTTTCGTACTACGGATCTTCCTCACGTTCCAAGGTCATGCCCCGATCAGGCTCAGACCAGCACCTCCCGCGAGTTGAATATATGGACTTTAGTAAGTCGAAGGGAAGAAGATACCATGTACTTTTAATAATATGTCGCTTGGTATATGTGCAGGTTTCATACCTCATCCACTTTTCAATTGACGTATTTGGATTAGTTGATAGATGACAGATCATTAGTTACCCTTCCAGCGTGGATGATAAACTTATCCTTATCCTCCTAGCACCTGTATCTGATTAATATCCTAACTTCGTAGGTTCTCAAGATAAGCTTCCAAAATCAATCGCCCACACATGAACAGCTGATGTTTCTCCTTGATTGAAGCATCTTTCTTTCTGGCCCCTTTTCCCCTTCCCTTTCCCTTCACTATTCCAATGGTGACAAGGCCTAGCGCCCAACCCTGGGCTTTCCTGTGTAAAGTGACGCCTTCAATGGAGGAGTCACGCAGTCATGCAATGCGAAGGTGGACAGCTCTGAATATTTGTTCTTTTCTTCCTTTTCTACTTATTATTTCATAATTTCTGTTACAATTTATGACGATTTCTTTCTTGTGATCCGGTTTAATTATAGATACTGCATTTATTTACTTTTGCCATCGTTCACATAGCAAATTTGGAGTTCTCTGTCCTTGAGGGGATCTCAGTCGGTCGCTGCTCCTTACTCGTTCTGGATTAGTCTAATCTCTTACGAACTAGCGCTCAAAGTTTCAAAGTTGTACCTAAATTTGAAATTTTGAAGGATTTTCGAAATTCATTAGCGATAAACCGTTTATTCACTGATCGAGGTCCTTTTTCGGGTTTTCCCAGTTATTGAAACAGTTTTTCCACCTTTTCTGTGGCAATGAGGAATTTCACCATGTCGGAATTTCCTATTTTTGACCCCAAAATTGGATTCAGCACCGCGAAAAACCTTCTACGGCAAACTTTCAGCCCGTACTTCCTAATTTACGAATAAACAAAACAGTGTAGAAAATATGAACGTTTAAAAAACCGGGAGGATGACGTCATCCTAGAATAGTTCATTTACGGCCGCTTGAAGCGCTGAGATCGAGAAATCTGTAGTCCCCAGATGCAACATTTCACAAAACCAGTAAAGTTCGAAATCAAAAAACTGAAGAAAAAAATAGAAAAAACAAGATGGGAAAAATTAGGTTTCCCCTGTTTTTGTTTGATAACGTTCCTCTTAGATAACACGATTTTGTCATACCAACGGGCAACACTGGGAAGAGACGGCGATCTGAACAGCCCAATCAGCGAGCGTTCCCGTTTGACGTTGAAGAGGTCCGTTTTCCCGGCTATTTTTTGATATCATAAATTTTGATTGTCTCCCAAAAATAACAGGAGACTAATTTTCCGAAATCAGCCCGATTTTCATCTGTCCCACACCGTTAACTATTCAGGAAAAATGCAAACAGAATTCGGTGAAATTCCTCATTATTGTTCGATTTTGATGATTCTAGTGGCAATCTTTTAGTTTTTCAATTCCCTAGGTAGATGTACTAATGAAAATGTCAAAAAGCCTTGAACATTTCAAATTTAGGTACAATTTGGCAACTTTGAGCAGCAGTTCGTAAGAGATTAGGCCAACTGGGAAGAAGGAAGGAATGGCGACCAACTGACACCCCTTAAGACGGGTTTGATGTGGCCTTTGCTGACTTGCCACTGTACTCATTTGAGTTTGTTCGATTGTACAGACAGTAGCAGAGAACCGCCGGCCTACCGAAGCAGCTATAGAAGCACAGGGCCTACTTCCTCCTCAACCTACACAACTCTGACTCGTCGGCAGCGGTCAGTCGACTACAGCTCGGACACGGAAGCATCTAGACCCTCTTATTATTACTATAGGCAACACAGTACAGGTACCCATTTCGATGAGTTTTGTTTTCGTAAATCCCGAAAAAGTATTTCCCCGAGTCTCTTGCATTGTCAGTCATTGATCAAAGAAGTCTGGTTGAATCATGAGTCCGTGCATTGCCAAATGAAGCCTCTTTGCAATTCTATAACTAACTAACTAGCTTGTTATACTCCGTACTTTTATAGACTGCTGTTTTTTAGTTACAGGCATTACTCTGGTGGTTCCTTCATATCCAAACGACCTTTTCATTTGTATTTGTTGTAAGACAGTAGAGTTTTGTTTGTTCTTCGGAAACGCTCGTTTTTAAGGAAACGTGGAAACTAGGGCGAGCGAGCGCCGATGCTAACCTCTTCACAGAGGTTTGTGATTCAGTTAATCTTTTCTTGGTGTTTTTTTCGTTGACGGAAAGAATACGTCATGACGGACCAATGAGCGCGAGGTCGTTAACGACAATTTCTTCACGAAAAATGACAGAAGGTGTTTTCACTTGTGAGCGTTCCTCACTTTCGTAACTACGAGAAAAGAAGTGCGAGGAGTACAAAAACACTATTGTTACTAAGATTTTCTGCAGTCATTTCCAATAAGCATTTAAAAAAAATGAAAACGAAACTTCCAGATGCGACCAACTTCTGGAATGACAAATAGTTTAGTTATACATTTACTCTCGTAGAGCACTGTAATACTCAGCTCCTCTGGGAGAACATGCCTCAGTATTTCAGGCTAAAGTACTTGCAATTGGGGTCTGCGCTGAGGAAAGTCTGCGGAGGGGACACCGTGGATTCTCACGGACAGCCAGGCTGCGTTCAACGCTTTAGCTGCCTCCTCCATTAACTCAAAGTTAGTGTGGGACTGCTTCCAGACCCTCTGCTTCCTATCGCAACACAACAGGTTTTCTCTGGAGTGGGTGGCAGGACATAGCGGAGTAACGGGAAATGAGAAAGCAGATGCGCTGGCCAGAAGGGGCTCACTAACCCCGTTCATTGGTCCAGAGCTGGCCATCGGCATTCCCAAATCTTCCTTTAGAGCGACCATAAACCGGTGGGTCACTAATGAAACCACTAGTAGATGGTCAAACGTTAGAGGACATGCTCTAAGTAAGCGCATGGTGGCCAAACCCAACACCAGCACCACAGAAGAGCTGATGCGGCTGAGCTGCAAGGAAGTCTGGTTAATGGTTGGCCTGGTAACCATTGGTAACCGCATTGGGGTAAATCAGAATACAACCCTCTGCAGGCTGTGTGGAGAGGCCGAAGAAAAAGCCTCCCACATAATATTCGATTGCAAAGTGATATCAAATCGCAGGTTTCACCTCCTCGGGTCACCTCGGGTCACCATGGAGGCTTTTCCCAGCACAAATCTAGCCAAACCGCTACTGGCCCTTACCAAAGGGCTAGGACTCTTTGACTAGGAACAGACTTGGGCTCCCATCACCCTGATCCGCGGATTCATCTACAATCTACTGTAATACTTGAGACCACGGGAGTAGGAATTAAATGAGAGTTCCCTCTTCCACGAGACTGAACGATTCCCAAATACTCATAAACGCTCAAGTAATGGAACTGAACGTTCTAAATCCTGCAATCCCACTACTCACTCAATAGGCTGACTGCAACTAATATGTTCCTGCTTGAATGCCAGGTACCAGTGGATTGGGGACGACAGCCTTGAGTTCTCTAGAGCACTCAGCGTCTGCACGGTTGTCATCTCTACGGTCCAACTCGCTACCCCGAGACACCCGCCAGCCTCGCAGCCACATCCCTACACTTCCCACCCACAGGTAGGTACACACTTTATCACGATACTGCTGTGGGTTCTTGTCCAAAATCTGATCACTAGAAAATAAAGATGAAAAAGCCTTTTATTCGTGCAGCAGTTCAAAAATTGGGGTTCCCGAATATCAAAGGGTTTTTGATTTGATGTTTTAAATGTTTTTTCACAAGTTTGTGTTCCCATCAATCAATTCACCCGTTTTAGAGGAATATAATTATTAACAATTATTTTGTATTTTTAATCCCACATATCGACAACTGTAATTAGTAGATAGTTGCATTCCAACTACAAGATCTGAGTTTTAAGTAGTTTCAACTACAGATAGTTTTTCAGTCGAGTTTTCTTCACGAATTTCCCACCAATCTGGACTTTTAAATAGAAATGTGACCAAGAATTTTTTTATTTTCAGGGGTTCGACTCTGAGGTTAGAAAGAGATTCACTTTTGTCGTCTACCGGCCTTGACGACGACGACGGTAATCTTTCGGCTCCTGAAATGTCGTTAACTAGAAAAACGAGAGGTGAGTTACTTCTGTTTACCATTCAAATCTCCCAAAAAAAATTACCTACTGATAGTTAAGAGGAAGAGGGTGCTTTATACAGCATTTCCAAGTCGAATTAGAAAACTAAAATCAAAAATTTGATTTAGAAACGCTGTAAGTTAGTTGGCACTAGCCTGTATTAACACCTACCGCCTCCCATCCGCTGACAACAACCCCTTGGAGACTGGAAGGAGTGGCACCATTTTAACCTATAATGAGTATACAGGGTAGCCAAAATTTATAGGACCAGCCATTTATCTCGATAATTTCCGAACCTTAAAAAAAATGCAAATGGTACCCCCACTAAATTTTTGCGGGAAATTCTAATATCGTATTTTCTTTTTCTCAATTTTCTTATCGCACTTTTTTCTAGTTCATGGGCTGCTGGGCTCGCGTTGACTATACTGGGTGACTTTTTGAAGGGGACTGAAGAGTGGGGGTCCTGTAGCCTGGTTTTGTTGAAGTGGTTCCCCCTCCACTCCATCGGAGGATGGTCGGCGGTGGAGGGGAAGCGGCTGGCTTCCCATCTCCGACGGAGGGACGCTCAAGGTGGAGGCGGTGCGAGGGAGGGGGGGGTGACGTCATCTCCGAGCTGACCACGGGACCACAAAACTGGACAATGGTGATCGTAGGTGACTATGCCAGTTTCGGGTCAGGAAGGAAATTGATAAATCAATTTAGCTCCGTCACTGGGAAGAGACCACCTGTGAGTGGGAGCTCACACCCACATGAAGTTTCCTTGTTTTTCAACGCTGATTCATGTGGTGCTGTTCATTTACGTTTTTAAGAAGGGAACTGAAAGAGAAAATACAGTTTAGTGTAAAGTGAATTTTAAAATAAAAATGAAAAATAAAATGTCTCACAAAAATTGCTCAAATTTTGAACCGAAGTTGACTACCTCGGCTAGGTGATCTTTCGTATAGGCACAAACCGTCATAGCGAAAGAAAATAATTAGATATCGTGGTATCGCAGTGATGCGCGGATGAGAGTTTGGGTCAGACGTGTAAAGGCGATCATTGATTTTCTCACATAGTAAACACATCAAAGGTCGATAGTTTTTTGCTGTTTAGTCTACCTCGACGAATCAAAACAATAAATGAAAATGAGACATCATCAGTGTGAACTAAAGAGCCAAGGATGTCGCCTCTCGTAGCTGTCAACCATGAGGAACGGCTTGCCATGTTCGAGTTTTCTTTCAACTCCCTTCTCAAAAACGTAAATGAGTAGCTCCACGGTAATCAGCGTTGAAAAACAAATTTCAAAACAATGAGGAATTTCACCATGTCGGAATTTCCTATTTTTGACCCCAAAATCGGATTCAGCACCTCTAAAAACCCCTTAAGGCAAACTTTCAGCCCGAACTTCCTAATTTACGAATAAACAAAACAGTGTAGAAAATACGAATGTTTAAAAAAACCGGGAAAATGACGTCATGCTGGAATAGTTCATTTATGGCCGCTTGAAGCGCTGAGATCGAGAAATCCATAGTCCCCAGATGCAAAATTTCATGTAACAGTAAAGTTCGAAATCGAAAAACTGAAGAAAAAAATAGAAAAAGCGAGATGGGGAAAATTAGGTTTCCCATGTTTTTGTTTGATAACTTTTCTCTTAGAAAACACGATTTCGTCGTCCCAATGGGCAACACTGGGAGGAGACGGCGATCCGAACAGCCCAATCAGCGAGTGTTCCCGCTGCACGTCTGTTTTCTCGGTTAGTTTTGAAATTAAAAATTTTGATTGTCTCCCAAAAATAACAGGAGACTTATTTTCCGAAATCAGCCCGATTTTCATCTATCCCACACCATTAACTATTCAGGAAAAATGCAAACAGAAATCAGTGAAATTCCTCATTGAGGGGTTTCCTACAAGAACAAGATAAGTCCAAAGTTTGAAAAAACCTGGTTAAGGCGCCATTTTGTTCCTGAATGTGTGCGATATCTAGTAACAAGTTCATTTCAGCAAGAACCGAACAGGTCCAAGTCTACGGGAGGCTTCAAAATGTGCGCATTTTGCAGGAGAATTCTAGTCCTCTCTATTTCCGCAAGAACGAAATAAGTCCGCGCGCGCGTGGCAACACTGCGCCTGAAGGTCAGGGCGTCGCATTCCCAGCTGTTTGTTTCCTATCTAAAAAAAACATTTTAAATGTTCTAGTTGTCAGTTTTTAAACACAGTTCGGAAATAGCTTCATTATTATTATAAAACAGAAAATTTGATTACCGTCATAAACATGCAAAACGTGTTCACGTCATAAACATGCAGTACTTGGGCTTCAATGAAAATTCAGCAAGAACCAAACAAGTCACGTTTTGCAATAGGAGGGGGAAAATTCAGGAAAAGGCCTTTCACAAAATTCAGCAGGTTTAGAATTTTCGATTTCGGACTTATCTTGTTCTTGTAGGAAACCCCTCAATTTCATGTGCCACACTTGGGGTATGTCTATCGTGGACATTTTGCACGCTTGTAAAGAGGGTTACGCGTGGTCAAATTTTCATGAAAAGAATCCGAATCTGCATTAAAAAATGGGGGTTCTCATGTGAAAAAACAAAGTTGTTGCGCAAATCGCGCAACGTGCGAAAATACGATGTTTGAATTTCCCGCAATAAATTAGTGACATTTGTATTTTTTTTAAGGTTCGGAAATTACGGAGATACATGGTTGGTCCTATAAATTTTGGCCACCCTGTATACACCCTATTCTGTTGGCATAGCCTAAATATGTGTTGTAACCCTAGTTGAGGAAGGACTAGTACACGGGTTAAAGGAACACCTATATTGAAGTATACAGGGTGTCCCATAAGTTATCCACCAAACTTCAAAAATAGTTTCTACAACTAATTTTCAACAAAAAATGTCTCTTAGCAATTTTCTTTTAACGCCCTTAAAATTCGACTTTTTCGAGTTTTAAGATTTTTTCGTGTTTTCGACCTTACGCCATTCAAACGGTCATAACTCCCTTAAATTACATTCAAAAATTAAAGATGAGGATACCGTTGGAAAGAGCGTAAAATTTCTCAATATGAGTCGTTGACGAGTCGAGAAAAACAAAACGCTAGAGTAATATTTTACTTCAAACTTGAAAAGTAATCAATTTTTTCCCCCTTTTAAATGCTGATTTTTCTTTATTAAAACAAGATATTTGTCAGAGGGGCTCATTAGCTTAAAATCTGCTCCATTTCATCAGCTTTCCAACGGTCACCCAAGTTTTAGTTTTACTGTGGACTTTGAGGGAAAAAATGGTGTTTCAATGCGAAAAAACGTGCGTTTTTTCAACGAAATAAGTCTAACCGTCGGTTTTCGTTGAAAAAAAGGCACGTTTTTCCGCATTGAAAAACCATTTTCTCCCTCAAAGTCCACAGTAAAACTAAAAATTGGGTGACCGTTGGAAAGCTGATGAATTGGAGCGGTTTTTAAGCTTTTGAGCCCCTCTGGCAAATACCTTGTTTTAATGAGGAAAAATCATCAACATTTAAAAAAACACAGAAATTGACTATTTTTTATGTTTGAAGTAAAAATAGTACTCTAGCGTTTTGTTTTCTCGACAGGCTCATCTATTGAGAAATTTTACGTTCTTTCCAACGGTATCCTTATTTTTCATTTTTGAGTGTAATTTAAGGGAGTTATGACCGTTTAAATGGTGTAAAGTCGAAAACACGAAAAAATTTTAAAAGTAGAAAAAGTCGGATTTTAAGGGGGTTAAAAGAAAATTGCTAAGACATTTTTTTTTGCAAATTAGTTGTAGAAACTATTTCCGAAATTTGGTGGATAACTTACGGGACACCCTGTATAAGACAAGCAGTAATTCGAGGATTGAGAACTATCATGTGCTATCTTACTTTTTTCAAATTTTCAGGAGAGACAAAAAACCGATTTGAGGGGCTACTTTCGACTTAGTTGCTGTTTTTTTAAATATTTTTACGTTAGTTAAGTACCTATTAGAATCCGACGATAATCAATGGTTTGTTCAAAACTGCAATAATAAAAAAAATGCATTAGATAGCATGTGATAATTTCTGAAGTATAGAAGATAGCTCTTGATACATACCAAGTACTATAATGGTACTTTCAATGAATTATTAAAGTCTTGAAATAATTGTTGAAAGGGCGAATTAATGAAATTGGTGAAAAAATAATCTTTTATTCTACCACATAACAATTACACAACCTCGTAAGTTGGATACTAGTGAATTCATGGTTTCTTTTAAACAAAATTCATTTTCTGTATCCGTTGCTGTCGTTACAGTCAATAAGTTGCCATCAGTCTTACAAAACAATCAATTTATTTTCAATCTAAAATTCTCGTAGGGAGTGAACGGATTGTCCTACAGAACTACGTGGGCTCTAAAAATTCAGCACTATTTTAAATTGATGGAAAAACAATACCTTTATATCGAAATTTTTTGAGCTAGGGCGTTTTCAAAATTTAAACCCATATTTTTCATTCCTTAGAAGTGACTGACATCAACCAAAAGCTTCGCGGCACAAATGGAGCCTACATACCGAATTCCATTCAAATCGGTCAATGCTAAATGAGGAAAGTACCGCGTACGGCGGACGGACGGCCAAATTTTTGTTCGATTTTTGGATTCCTTGAAACGTAAACCAATAAATTTTGTGGGGTGTGGAAATTTCTTGATCGATTCCTAAGGTTTATTATTGAAAATAATAAACCAAATTGATGAATAAAGCCAGAAAATGAAAACCAATCAGGCACCACTTATTGAAACTAACAGAACCTAAGCATGCTCAAAGTGCTTCACAAATTTACTAGGAATGTAAATTTGAAATGCACTAAAGTTATTAATTTCATGATACATATTTTCCTCCCTCTTTTCCCATTTTCTTCGTGATCATCCGATTGATTAATCACTTCTTTGTTTCCCTTTCTTATCTTGCTTCTTTGCTTCTCTTACACTTTGTTCTTCGCAACGAAGACAGTTATAAAACACCTTGACGTCGTATGGAAGCAATCTACAAAGACTTCGCCAATTGTTGTGTTTAACACGAAGAGTCGGTGGACTGTTACAGTCCAAATGGCTGTTATTCCGCCGCCACCGACTCTTCGTGATAAATACAACAGTTGGCGATGTCTTTGTAGATTGCTTGCAGTATTGCAATACAGTAGATTGCAATACAGTATTGCAATACAGTATTGCAATACCCTCACGGCCAAAACAGTAGGATCTCCTGAAGCTCTTCCCGGACGAATAAAATGGTATTTAATTTTTTCTTCAACTCCAAAATCAGTAAAGAAGTTGTGATTCAAAAGTTTTGCACGGTATGGACTATAAAGGATGGGATGAATCGGAACAATAATCATCGTCACTGGGCTCGAAAGATTCGTCGTCACTTTTAGAGGCTATCTGGAATTTAAAAACCGACCTGCAACAAGAAAACCTTACCTAATTAGTATAGGTTGGATACAAAAATTACGGCAACTTTTCAAAAGAAGTTGGATCTTCTTGCATTCTAAGAATGAGAAAAATGTGAGTTCCTTCCAGTGATTCACACAGTTAGCTCAAATTCCATCTGCCTCATTTTTTGTCTCTTGATTTCATTTTGTAATATACACTTAGGTACTTAATTAATAATAAATTAAACTAAGCGGAATTACTTCGTAATTTGATTTTAAAAAACAATAGTATTTACTTACCGGATGGAGAAAGCAGGACCTTTTGTACGCCACTGTGTAGCCTGATAACATTAAGCTTTTGGATAGCACATGATAGGTTTTTAGGCGATTGCGCGCAATCTATTGAGATTTTTGAAGAACTGACACCGTAGCACGAAAGACCGCGAGATTCCGCGTCGATCGATATATAAAACTCATTTTGGCCAAAAAATGAGATAGCACATGATAGATCTTAACCCGCGAATCACAGTATTAGAGAACATCGAATAATGAGCAGAAAGTAGAAACAATCTCAAATCCGGCTGCTTAGATACCAATGTCATCATGGCAACGAGGTAATAACAATATAGAGTTACTATATGTACATCCTATCCTAATGAATTACAACAAAAATATTTACATTCTGTCCTACTGTGGGATGGCATCAGGCCTGGCCGTCGCCTCCCTTAGGAGCAAACGAATACTGACTTCATCATCTACTGAAGCCCAACTACTAAAGGCGGGTTGGGTTTCCAGGTCGTTTGGTCTCATCACCGTCTGTGTTCACAGCGGACGACTACCGGGCCTGGCTCTCCCGGGCTCCCAGCTCCAGCGCCATCTACCAATCGGTGTCTCGAAGCGGCACCGGCTCCCTCCTGGCGTCGCAAAAGGCGTCCCAAAGGTTCGCATTCTCTTCCGAAAATCTACCTCAACGCACACGGCAGGTACATCCTATGAAGGCGTCGCTTGTAGAATAGGATCAATACAATCTGGAATACCAACTAAATTCTGATCAAATGTATATAAAACCATGAATAATGTTCTTATCGAAATTCTTAAGACTGAACTCCCGAAATTACTTCATCTTGAAGTTGGTAAGACCTGTATGACTCAAGTATAGTTCTACTTACTATTTTGAATTTACCGTCTATTAGTATTGAAAATATTTCGTCAGTCTGGAACAAAATCACAACTCTCAGTTCTCCGTTTTACCAACATTACAACAAAACTGTTCTTCGACTGCTCCCAGTTATCACATAACAACGTGTATAACAACAATAGAGGAAATTCTGCTAGAAATGTGTTATTTTAAATTTTAAAAAGGAATGCGGAACTCGTTTTGGAATAAGCTCGATGTTTTCGAACGGAAGATCAAATCATAGAAATTTCCTCTTCTCTCTCCCTACTCCTATTTCATGCAATGTGAATCATGAACGGATATCAAAACCTCGGTTTAGATTTTCCGCGTAATTTCCGATCAAAAGTTCCTTATTGCTATTTTCGTTTAACCTCTCGTTTTTACGTGCTTTCTTACTCTCGTTTCTTACGGCGCTTTGCTCTTTCCAAATTTTTCGTAATTGCAACCTCTTAATAGCCATAACTCGTTCAAATTACTACAAAGCCAAACATTCGACTACCTACAAAATTTCCTCAAATTACAAAAAACAAAAAAAAAAACACTGTTATAGGTGCCAAAGTTATTAAAAACGTCCCCCAGAATTTGAGCTTTTAATCGGTTTATGAGTTATGCTCAAATTCATTGATGAATGTTAGGTAATTTGAGAAATCTTTGATTTCATTCCAATTTTCTCTGATTATGAATGAACTTTGAAATTTAATATAGCGCTTGAGTCTGACAGAAAATTTATTGTTCTTTACTACGGTGTATTAAATACCGTCAACCGGGGTAATATGGATCATTTTTTGCAGTTTTTATTGAAAAATTAGACCCCACTGTTTTTAGAGCGAGCTGGCTTTCCGAATATAGATTCTCTGAGATGTCAAGAAGACGGTACCATGTCAATTTTTGTGATTTGCCCCTTTTTTCACTTTTATTTTTTTAATGAAACATTATCCATATCACCCCGTTAGTCGGGGTGACATGGATCAAAGCCAAAAACCGATGTAAAATTCACTCCAATCCAGTAACGAGGTGAAATGAATCACTAAAATTATTTAAAAAATAGAAGATCGAATAAATGAAAGATTAAAAAAAGAAAAGGGCTTTGAAATTAGGAAATTGACGGTGCATTCAGGCTTCACTCCATCGAAGCCTGAATGCACCGTCAATTTCCTCATTTCAAAGCCCTTTTCTTTTTTTTAACCTTTCATTTTCTTTTTTGACTGTTCTTCAGTTCAGTAAAACAATCATTGACAGTGTCCCAAGTAATAAGTGCTCGTGCTCTTTTGAGATGCCCAATGACCTGGTAATGTCGAGGCATTTTCTCCCGATTCACTTCACCCCTCAAAAACTCCGAAATTCACAAAATCAATCACTGACAAGGGGGGTTTTAAGTTGAAACAAAAATCAAGATCGATCTCTTTTCATGAGAAGTTGTTGATATGATAAAAAATACGCAGATCAAGTTTTCTGGTCATAGGTTGGCTACACAGATGAACGTAAACAAACAAAAGTGCGGCGTTTCTATAGATCTGAAAATCTTCATGGATGACCTTCTAACATTCTTGAATCGACTGAATCATGGATGAAGGTGGTGAAGCAAAATGCCTAGTTCAATATTCTGCTACCAGATCACATCCAAACGTCACCAGGTAGCGCTGTAATCGCTAAAAGCGTTGCTGCTTCCCAAGTATCCATATCACCCCGGCTGATTCATATCACCCCAGTTGACGGTAGGTACACCGTAAAAGATTAAATTTTACTTGAAGAAATTTTATGTGATTGCAACCTCATAACGCGCTAATACTTCATCAAACTCAATCAAAACATAAATGAAGACTACATGGGAAGAACGCACCATGCCCCATTTTGTAAACTTTTCAGGAAATAATTTTTTCCGGCAAAAACCCAATATTAGTTCGAATTTGGTCGATACAATTTTTAAAAAATGGGATTTGTATCTCAGCGTACTGTAGAATGCGGTGGTACAATCAAAACTACTGCGAAAAGTATTTTAAAACTCCATATTGATATCCAAAGTTGCAAAAGTCCACTGTACAGGGGAAGAACGCACCATGAATGTGTATTGCTGGTTTCATTCATAGTATCCTGCCATAAGATTTCTCTCTGTATCTGGACATAACGGTTTCGTGACATTTTAATAATATATATATAATGATTTGGTATTTTCAAAAGTTCACTCACGAAGAAGTTTTGCAAAATATTTCAATAGAATAAAATCCTGGTAATTCATTTTTGTTCTTCCAAAAAAGGAGTAGGTATTACAAAAAAAATTAAGGACATTAACATTATATCTATCTCAAATAAACTTATTGGTACGAAGAAAATAATATTTATCGCCGCTAACAATCGAAAACAATACTGTGAAACCCAATAAAACCGCATGAATGCTTGAATCACAAAGATCCATCAGGTAGGGGAATACGACCCGGGGGAGGGAGCCCGAAAGTTGGCCAGTTCTTCCCCGGTTGCGCTCGGCTTGGTGCCTTCTTCCCCAGTACAGTGTTTGGTTTCTCGCATTTTTCTCTTATATTGGATCGTTTTTGCCCATTTTGGTTGTCACCATCGAGTCCGCCGTGAAAAAATATATAAGGAACCGTCATAACCTATTTTTCACAAAAAATCGACTTGGTGCGTTCTTCCCCTGTGGGCTTCAAATGTTAACTAATACGAGATGTCATTTGAGAAAAATTTGTTTTTAGTCAAATGTTTCGCTGATTGAATCAACTTTAAAATTTATGCTAGAAAATTAATTTTTCTATATCATTTTAATAGCCATGACCCCATCAAATTACTTCAGAAAGTTAAAAATTAACTCAGCTTCTTTCCATCAGAATTGACCTCTAAGATGGATTTCAGCGTAATTTTATTTGCCAAACAGTCGCCTACAAACAAAGTTTCCTCAAATCACACACAAAAATAATGAGACTGTTGAGGGTGCCAATGTTAGTGAGAACATCTTCAGAATTTGAGCTTTTAAACGGTTTATGAGCTGTTCTCACATTTATTGTTTATGTAATTCGAGAAAACTCTGTTTTAGTCTAATTTTTCGCTGATTGAATGAACTTTGAAATTTATTAGGGTGGAGTGGGGCAATTGCGACCCAAAATGTCAATAGTTCAACTTTTATCCTCTGTAACTTTCCTTTGAAAACGCTATTTTCTCTTTTTTTTAATGAGTAGCTTATTTTACGTAGATTACGATGCACTCTTCAAATTGTACAAAAGATTTACTTCTCATGGTCCAAACTGTGTTTTTTAAAATTCCGACCGACTTCCGCATTTGCCCCACTAATCGGGGCAAATGCGGAAACGGCCTGCGAATCCCATAAAAACATTTAGTTGCATTAATGGGGTAAATGCAAACAAAGCCCATTTCAATACGAACAGAACGCTATATTTAATTTTATTCTCCTCCACTTTTTTATGACCAATGAGCCCGCCTTTTCCGACAGGTAAGGGTTACCAACATAACTGGGTACACATTGAGAAGGTTTCTGAGGCAAGGCGCTCAAATGGCGCCATTTTCAAAACCATTTCCGCATTTGCCCCATTTCCACATTTACCCCACTCCACCCTATAGCGCTTGATTCTGATGGAAAATTTATTGTTCTTTACTACGGTGTATTTACTTTGAATTTTGTTTAGTGATTTGAGGGAGTTCTGGCCATTTAAGTGGTAAAGGGTCACTAAAAACATCTTAAAACCCCCTCTTTAGAAACCTAAAACTCCAAAATCCCATTCAATCAACAAAGAAAAAGTGTGATAAATCAACATTCTCTTCCAACTGTTTCTCGTTCTCTAGACTGACGATATGATTTTTTATTTTTTTTTTTCCAAGAAACAAACTCCATTTCAATTGGAAGTTTGCACTCGATTACACTTCAGTTTCTTCTTCATATCTAAAAAAATCTGTCTTGATTCTTATATTGTTTCAACGAGACGTTCCAGCCAAAACATTTCACCTTTTTTTCCTCATAAATCTCACGTAGTCTTTCAGGAACTTTCTTACCATTTTTTCACTACGAGTTTAAAGTTTTCTTCGTAATTTTGTCATTCAACATGTGCGGTACTCAGGCTTGTAGATTCACTTGCAGCAAAGAGTGGTCGGCAGTGCTTTAGTCCTGACTGCACTAATGTGATGTGATGTGAAACGTTCTGCAATGTTGATTGGTGGTGCACATTGAACCACTGTAGATGCCGCTAGTAACCGCTAGGCGTCCTTTCTTGTTACAACGGGGTATTCCGGAGGGTCGAAATTCTGCTGTATCATGAAAAACTCTCCAAGCTCTCTTGAATGTAATTCCTTTAGGAGAATTTATGTGAACATTGAAGAAATAATTTAATACGTACTCAAATGTTTTCTTCAAAGTTCACCTTAAATACTCTCAATAATTTGAATCTTTCCGAAAAAGTGCGAGTCGTCAAATTTCCATTGATCCACCACATTTTCTCAATACGCAGACCCAATTATCGTTATGCTATAGCAGTATCAAACCACTGGAATACCCTATTATAATAATGTGTGAAACTGTAAGTTATCATTCATTCTTCCTGTAGGTCCACCACAGAAACTTTGCATCCATGTGGCGCCCCCTAGGTGGCGTATCCGTGAACTGTAATGATCGAGTCAACCTTTCATGGTGAAACCTTGACACGGAAATTGGAGCTGTGAGAAATTTGATGTTCCTGGAGTGCCACGGAATTTCAATTTCGGAAATGCTCGAACTTCAATCTGCAGTAGGAGGGGAATAAAGCCACTTTTGAGCGGAGAAATTCGCGAAAAATTATTGTACGTGAGAGAATTTGCTTGATGATAAGAGATAAGTAGTTCTATGTTCTCCAGCAGAATGCGCCAAAGGGATGCAAAGTTTCTCTGGTAGACCTATATGAATCCATTAATTTATTCATCCTAAGATTTACATAATAATATTTATGCTGTAGAAAATTAATTACTTTGTCAAAGGCAATATTTGACAATCTTGATCTTGGAAAACTGAATTTTGAAGCTCTTTTGATAAATAATAAGTTATGTAAATGAAAGGCAATTTAAAGGAAAGAGGAAGGACATGAACGAATCAGGAGGAAGGATTGGTGACCGCTCGAGGGCGGTATCGCAGGTCTTGATGATTTTTCGGGTTGAGCTGTTGGTGACGTTGCCACTTGAGCGGGTGAGGCAAGTAGTAGCCATGAGCGAAATCAACAGAATAAATTCTGATCTTCCCTCTGGAAGTCCGAATGACGTCGCCAGGAATGGCGGTCGGACGAAGATTCAACCTGTTGTTTACTTTACTTTCTGTAAGGTTCGCCTCCTCTGCGGTTTCAGTGGTTAGGCCTGACTTAATTCTGCTCGTGGATTGGAATTTGCGATAAATTGCCTATGTCCTGCCTAGGCGCTAAGTTTCCTAACTAACCTGGCCAGGGATCGAGTAAATCCGGGGCTATTGCCTTCGGATCTAAATATTCGACTATCTGCTTGTTCCTAAGTGATACCTTCGGGCTTCGTGGACTTTTGAGAGAAAACACCTGTTTGGATTTTTGAATGAGCAACGGGTTTATTTGACAATTGGAAAAGGGGATTGAATCTTGATAATATAAAGGTGAAAGTGAAGCCTTAGGTGGTAGCTTAGTCTATCCCTACCTATGTGCCTCCTGACCGCGTTTCGTGGACGAGATTACGGAGTTTCGCGGAAGGCGCGGGTTCGCGACGGTGGAAGTCGAGATCGGGTAAGCTGAGGCTAAAGGGCCCCATTCACGTGTATGTCTGGAGTCGCCGCCGCGTCCCTCCAGGTACTCCCCGAAGCCACCGCAGTAGTTCATTCATTCACCTGGCTACCAAAACCTCCTGACTCCGCCGAATGGCGGACCTGCTACCAACCACCGCTTGCTCAGATGGCTAGAAGTGAGGAAAACGGTAGGGCTACATGCTGTACTGGTGGGAGTGCGACCGGGCGTCGGCCTCACTTCAACCATTCACAGGGCTGCCGAGGATTAACTGGCCGCAATTTTCGAGCATGTTCGATCACCTGCCGAGCGGCGGACGACCGCCAGACCTCAAGATTTTGTTAACCATTCACGGGTAGTTTTCCCCTTTGACGGCGGCTAGGGCCGCGGCGGCGACTCCAGGCATACACGTGAATGGGCCCCTTAAGTACTTAGGACTGACCTGGCGATCCTTTCTTCGAGTCTCGATAGACTTTGGAGATTTGTCCCAGGAGGCATTGACGTGGCTGCTACCCACTTCTTTCCTGGAGGCAGCTCTTTCTCTTGGACCGACGTAGCCTGTAGTGATACCGCTCTCTGTCACTCAGCAGAAGGCAGCAGAACTGGGTGCTTTTGGATCGTAGAGCACTTGATTCCAGATACCGATGCACAACCCCGATTCTGGTGGCACAAAATGGTTTTGTTGCACAGCTGGGGGCGTGTCTTCCGAAATATTTGTGGCTCAATATTTTCGGTATTTTTTCCTGCAGTCCTTCCACCTCTCCTCGCTGATTGGGTGCAGATCTTTTCATGGGCGTTAATTTTTCGGCTGATTAGCGAAAGCGGGGATAGATTTCCGCTAATCAGGCCGCGTAAATTTTACCGTGGAGGGGACTCCACGTGCCATGTTTTTTGGCGACGTGGGCCTTACGAATTGTTTTCCCTGGGAGCCGTCGATTTACCTTTTCCGGAGTCGAATTGCAACGATTCGGTTTCCCAGGGAGAAACATGAGACTTTGTCAGCATTCGCGTCTGACACTTACTTTACCTGTGAGAAGGACGTATGAGCGCTTCTACCGGGATTTATGCCAACTAGCCTCCTTTCCAGTAGCTATCAGTTTCTAGTGGGAACTCCGAATTCAAATTTTCACTCTCGCTTCCTGTAAAAAACTGAAACCTAACAGCCAGATTAGGCCACTTCATGTGTCAGTACGTATTCAACGTAATTGATGAGGAAAAGCGGGATTTTTTTACCCTTTAAACGTCTCTATTCAAACTAAATATGCAAAACTATAATATTGAATAATCGTTATCTTATAAGGTTATTTTACCATAATCAGTGGTTCTCTACAACACAACTCTACAATTAACTATCTGTCGACAAAATATAGGTAATAGTTTGACAAAACGGCAGTAACAAAATTGAAATTTAGCTCAACGAAATTGAATTTTGCTGACACGTGATCTGATCAGGAATTTGGAATTGTAAACAGCATCTTTAGGGACGTTTCAATCCTATATTTTATGCTGTTGAGTCAGCGTAACTTCGAAATGTGTTCTTCATCATTTCACTCTGAGAAGTTATTGTTTTGAAAGGAGAACGGAGGCTGAAGGGGAAGAAATGGTCAAAAAATGTTCTAAAATCTCTCGACTCCCACTAGGAGTTCCCGAAGAACCCGTTATTCACATTCGTACTCAAATTTTCGATGCTAAGTTAAAGTTTATTGATCAAGAAATCTATAGGTATATCTTCTGGGTGTTCTTTATATGAGAGTATTTTAGATAAACAATTACGATTTGAGGTAAAATAAGTAGGTAGATTAGTGCTTGTAAAATACGAAGCTGATTGGATTACAATTATTTTTGATTTGTTGGAAAATTGTGTATAAAAGTAGTTTTTAGATTGATGATTTGATCAATTGATTATCTGTCTTGGATTAACTAGACTCGATTTAGCTTTCGATGTTGCATCTTAAGGTAGAGTAGTGCACATTAAAGTCACTCCATTATCAGACGCAACGGGTTCTGAGTACCTAATAGTTTTTGAGGGGAGCTGCAGCGCCCAGCAGGGTTGCTATAGTTACAAACGAACTATTTGTTGCTTGATCACTCTGTAGGACAGACGTCTGTCTCTCTATCTACCTGGCACTTTTGCAGAGGTCACTCTCGATATTCAATCTAGGCAACAACCCCTGACACTTCAGCAGAGGTCACTCTCGACATTCAATCTAGGCAACAACCCCTGACACTTCAGCAGAGGTCACACTCGGCATCCAATCTAGGCAAAAACCCCTGGCACTTCAGCAGAGGTCACTCTCGATATCCAGTCTAGGCAACAACCCTTGACACTTCAGCAGAGGTCACTCTCGACATCCAATCTAGGCAACAACTCTTGATACTTCAGCAGAGGTCACTCTCGACATCCAATCTAGGCAACAACCCCTGACACTTCAGCAGAGGCCACTCTCGACATCCAATCTAGGCAACAACCCCTGGCACTTCAGCAGAGGTCACTCTCAACATCCAATCTAGGCAACAACCCCTGGCACTTCAGAAGAGGTCACTCTCGACATCCAATCAAGGCAACAATCCCTGACACTTCAGCAGAGGTCACTCTCGACATCCAATCTAGGCAACAACCCCTGACACTTCCACAGAGGTCATTATCGACATCCAATCTAGGCAAAAACCCCTGACACTTCAGCAGAGGTCACTCTCGACATCCAATCTAGGCAACAACCCCTGACACTTCCACAGAGGTCATTATCGACATCCAATCTAGGCAAAAACCCCTGACACTTCCACAGAGGTCATTATCGACATCCAATCTAGGCAACAACCCCTGACACTTCAGCAGAGGTCACTCTCGACATCCAATCTAGGCAACAACCCCTGACACTTCCACAGAGGTCATTATCGACATCCAATCTAGGCAAAAACCCCTGACACTTCAGCAGAGGTCACTCTCGACATCCAATCTAGGCAACAACCCCTGACACTTCCACAGAGGTCATTATCGACATCCAATCTAGGCAACAACCCCTGACACTTCAACAGAGGTCATTATCGACATCCAATCTAGGCAACAACCCCTGACACTTCAGCAGAGGTCACTCTCGACATCCAATCTAGGCAACAACCCCTGACACTTCCACAGAGGTCATTATCGACATCCAATCTAGGCAAAAACCCCTGACACTTCAGCAGAGGTCACTCTCGACATCCAATCTAGGTAACAACCCCTGACACTTCCACAGAGGTCATTATCGACATCCAATCTAGGCAAAAACCCCTGACACTTCAGCAGAGGTCACTCTCGACATCCAATCTAGGCAACAACCCCTGACACTTCCACAGAGGTCATTATCGACATCCAATCTAGGCAAAAACCCCTGACACTTCAGCTGAGGTCACTCTCGACATCCAATCTAGGCAACAACCCCTGACACTTCAGCAGAGGTCACTCTCGACATCCAATCTAGGCAAAAACCCCTGACACTTCAGCAGAGGTCACTCTCGACATCCAATCTAGGCAACAACCCCTGACACTTCAGCAGAGGTCACTCTCGACATCCAATCTAGGCAACAACCCCTGACACTTCAGCAGAGGTCACTCTCGACATCCAATCTAGGCAAAAACCCCTGACACTTCAGCAGAGGTCACTCTCGACATCCAATCTAGGCAACAACCCCTGACACTTCAGCAGAGGTCACTCTCGACTGTCATCTAACCTAGGCAACTACCAATATTGATTTGCCATCCGTAGAATCTACCTTGAAATCTCCCCACTATCTTCCTGAAACCTCTGCACAGGTGCCAGACGCCCTTCAAACCGACATCCAACCCATACATACATGCTGCAGCTGTCGTGTTTGTATGCTGTGTTTAGAAGCTAGCTTGACTCGTACTTGGTAGACATTCTGATGCAAAATTAGAAATTGAAACCAAATCATACCACTACTTAACACTGGGTCTTGCCAGACTGCTTCCTAGGATGTACAACGCATAGTTAGAGACACCTGCCAAAGTGTTCAATCTCAAGTGATGAGTTAGTTCGTCTGTAGAATTTGGCTTGACTTGAAGCTAATCCACGTAGATAAAGGATGCATATTGTAGGTAATTTGTAGATGACGAAGTCTACATAATGTGAACTTTGGAAGCAGTCAATGTGTTGTTTTCCCTCGTCTTTGGAGCTAGAGTCTAGTTTGACTTGAACTTGGTGGACATTCTGATGCAAAACTAGAAATGGAAACCAAATCACGCCACTACTCAGCACAGGGTCTGACCAGACTGCCTCCAACGCGTATTTAGAGGGTGAAAAAACATCTTATAGTCTGTAGAATCTAGCTTGTCTTGCTTGTTTTGATAGTTTTATCATGGATGATGTGCACTGATGGTGTTCTGGTTTTATTGCAGTCCGAACTGCTGTACTCAACATATCGACCGGGCCAACTGGCAGCGATGGGTCCTCTCGTCTCCTCGTCGTCGACGGCTGGACCCATCAAGTCTACCACCCTCGATCGGGTTTCCCTACTCGATCGGTCCCACTCGGCTCTAGACCGGTCCCATTCGACGTTGGACCGGTCTCATTCGACGCTGGACCGGTCCCACTCAACTTTGGACCGCTCGTTAGACCGATCCCACTCGACTTTAGATAGGACACATTCCACTTTGGATAGAACGCATTCCACTCTGGATAGAGGATTTTCGGATCACAGGTACGTTTTTCTTTCTTCATGCATTTCAGAGAGTTTGCTCAACTACTAGTCAAGTTTTCAACATTTTGGGGTGTTGTTGGACATGTTTAGGGATGTCAAATCCAAGTTTTTGGCCTCCAGGAGTTGTGGAAAAATTTTGGCCGCCAGAAAACCTTGAAATTTTTGACCTTTGTTTCAGTTTTCAGCTTACAAAAAAGTCACTTATAGTAAATTACAAAGGACAAAATTCAAAGGATCAGAATTCAGGATTCAAGAAAATTCAGTCAAAATTGGTCCAATAGCAATGGGCTAGTAAAAATGGCAATTTTGTCGAAATTTGGTAGAAACTGACATGACCCCATTTTGAAGGATGCGGTTTAGTACGAAAATCATATTTAAAAAAATTAAATTGAATTATATATTAACTGAATTGTTTCCTTTAGGGTATCAACGCTGGACAGGGTAAGCTCGACGCTTGACAGGCACCACAGTTCGGCTCTGACGTCACGCTCAGCGTCCCTCAGACGAATGCACAATTTGCTCGAATTGGAAGCCAAGAGTATGGGGAAAGGGTCGCTGCCTTCCCCGCTCTCGGGGTCGGACCTGGCAGCTGCCATCAAACCGAGTTTGATGCAGAACGAGCGCTCCACACGGCATTCGTCGTCACTACTGCATATCAACCCGGCCGGTGAGTGTCAGTGAGTGTTCTACGTTCTTACGTCTTTAGTCTCTCTAGGAATATAGACACACCTTTGATCAGAGCTGAGAGGGATCCAGAACATGGAAGAGTAGATCGATGGTCCTATTTGTGTCCAGATACGTGCAGTTGGGACTGTACTAAGGGGCTATCTAGTGGGACTGGCTTCCAACTGCCCATTTGTGGCCTAACCCATCCATACCTCTGACTGCATGGCCATAAACCACTTTTAATTTTGGTCTTCGGGTTTCTATGTTATCTAAATACTGAAACAGATCTAAATATTGATGTAAAATCACGGGCTCAATTTTCAGCCTCCACAGAAGCACTTCGTGTTCCCATCTAGGGCAGTAAGATGATAGATAACCCATAGGAGCTGGAAGGTGTAAAGTCGACTTTGAATGACCACAAGAATCTCATCAGCTGCTCCACCTCTTCAAAGGTCTTTTCTTGCGAATGGCCGGTCGTCCTTAGTTCCTCACAAACTACCGAGCCACGTTATTTTAAATAACAAACTATTTTGGAGAATGTACTCTGGGCTTGCTGAAGGGCCCATCATTCCATCCTCTGGACACACTTATATTTGCCAGAGGGCGCTAGTGAGCAATACTGGTTTCCATCTCTCCTGTGAACATTTAGTAGGCCTTCCTTCTACTTCTTCCACGGATCAAGACAAAATAAGCTTCAATACAGATCTATCCATTTGTTTGAAGTTCCTGGTCTAGCGAAAGTTCGTCTTCAGACTTCAATTACTAGTGAAAAATTGGATAGGAAATAGGAGTGTAAGTAATCAGAAACACGTTCTACGATTTCACATTTTCATGAAAGGTTCTGGTGCCACCACTTGGTGGCTAGGATGCACCAAAAGGCCGAAGAAAAAACAGCAGATTATTACACAAAGGTTACGTACCTCTGTGAACTAGTGCCTTCTAAGGATGGTGGCGAGGCTCGCTCAGAGCCACCCGTAATTTCGATTAATTTTACAATCAACGTTCATTTAACGAACGGTTGAGCCTGCATAGCTGTGGGTGGTCTCATTCAATTCTAAAAGTTCAATTCTATTTTGGATTAACGAAAAAACTATTATTTCAATTTGAAAGCTAGGGAATATTGAAATGTTCAACCCCCACTTTTCATCCCTTGAAAGTTACAAAAACCAAAATCTATTGGGCACAACTAGACCCTAAATGGAGCCCATATATTCCAAATCCCATCAAAATTTATCTGAAATTACTTGTAAAACATCATTTTTCGAGGGGAATTAGAGTTTTTTCTTGCTCGATTCCAAAGGTTTATTATTGAAAATGATAAACCAAAATTCATTCATCACTACAGTATGCATCAATGAGGGGGTCAAATAACCACTATTTGGTTTTAAGGAGAGCCGATCTAAACAAGATTTCGCTACCCCCTCCATCTGGAAGTGGATAGATGAAACCCCGAAAACCCTAGGAGGGTGATCGAGGGAGTGGAAGGAACTCACCACCCAGGAGCCCCATGGGAGCTAGTCATAGCTATCAGCTCCTCGAGGTACCTGTTTGTATTAACATCACAGGTTAGGCCGAACCTCCTAGCTAAGGTTCTACCAACTAGACAGGTTGGTACCCAAGTTCATAACAGAACTCACATGCCGAGAGACATCTTCAGGGGGCTAGCCCCTGGGGAGGCCATCTCTCCCCATATAGCCTTCTTGGTACAAGCCCATGAAGTAGGGTTTGCTCAACCATAACCACCACGAATCCAACCTCAACTGAGGGGCAGGCAGGCGATGCCCTTGGTGCATCTGTAGCCTGGGGCTCCCCTCGCCCGTGGTACTGGTAATTGAGATGAGTAAGAAGCCTTTTATGGTATTACTGCTATCCCTGGAAGCCCGACCAGGTAACAGGCCCGGAAGCAGAGAATTTGTACCAGCTCCCTATCTGCTCTACTCCTGTCAGAGGCATGTGCCAGAGCCCTAATATTAAGGAGGTACAGGAGAGGGAGGCATGACGCACGGTGGTACCCGTAATGAGGGGGTCAAGGGGATGTCTACTATTCTTGCTCCAGAGCGAAGGTCGATTAGGGATTCCTGGGGTCATGCGACTCTATAGTCTCCCCCCTTGCTGCAAGCAGCAAGAGAAAAACTCCTCCTGGGAGGGATTGTTGACACAATCAATGTCCTTGCATATTTGCAAGTCCCTGTGATAACCTACAGGTTGAGGCGCACGTCTAGCTCACTACCAACTATGCAGGTCGGCACCCGAGTTTTTGACAATCCACAAAACTCACATATCGGGTTCCATGTATCAGGGCCATCCTCGCTGGCCATGACACATGGAACCCTTCCCGGGGATACAAATGAAGTTTGTCTCCCAGGGCAGTATAAACTACGACCTGCGAATCCTACCTCATTTGGGGGGGCAGGCAAGTGATACTTTGACAAAGTCATTGTATCGGTAGACTGCGGCTCCCCCCTTCCACACTACCAGTGTTGAGATAAGACTGTCTGCCAGTGAACTGGCACAGTCTCAGCCCCAGATGCCATGACTGGTCACAGGCCCGGATCAGAGAATTGGTACCTGATCCCACCGCTTTACTATCATCTGGAAAACTCCAGCTCGAGCATTACGAGAGCTTGATAGTGGGAGACGGTCCCCTGCTTGCCTGCTAGTATGGTCTCTAGGACCTAAGCACTACCAGCTGTGTGCTCGCACGAGTGCTACCACTTTAATACGGGGGATCAATTGAAGGTGCCAAGCAGTCTTCAACGATCATGTCTGGTGGTTCCCCTAGGTGTTGGATCTGCCCTAGCCTACTTCCCCTGACTACACCCATCCTCATGGAATTGTGTAGCCTGGTCAGGGCCCCAGTTGCTATCCCAAATTGATGTAAAATATCAACTATTTACACTTAGTCTAATAAATACTGCACTTACAAATCAATGAGGGGGTCAGCAGTGGACGTGGTCGCTGCAACACGCGTCCTTTAGCGACGATTCTGGTGCTGGCTACTGCAGGGAAGTCGTGTGTTCGAGTCTCGCCACGGGTGAGTGTTTTCGTGCGCCCAGGCTCAGCCCCCACTCGTCCCAACCAATGATGAGGCATTGGGAAGCCATGAGCGAAATCATCAGAACCAATTCTGATCTTCCCTTCGGAATGACGTCCCTGTCGCCAGGAATCAGATGAAAATTCAACCTGAAATGGTTGTTTACTCTGCTTTTTTACTTTAAGCATCTATGAAAGGGAATCCTTCACAGAAAGTTGATCTATAAGAAAATAATGAACCGTCGTGAAATGATTTGCAGTTTTTTATTTCAAACTTTTCAAAGTGATAAACGTTAAGATGACTTTTTTGGACTCAGTCGAACAAGTCAAACAAATGGATCAAGCTGTGCTAGCGTGTTTATTTTGCTGAATTCTCTCTCTGATGGATAAAAAACCACGCAGCTTAACATTAATCTATACGTACATTTCTACTAAGAATTTGTTATGTTACACACCAGAACTCAATCCTACTCAACACATTGAATGATTAAAATACTGCATGATACTCCATTTACTTGGGAGAACAGGCTTCACGAGTTGGAATTGAGTATCGAACGTCCAAGTAGAGTGTGTACTCTAGCTGAGGATTCTGCAGAAATGCGGTGTCCAGTAATGGGCTGTCATGTTCATGGTGTAGCGTCACCATAATGACAACAACTCAGAAACGCGATTGTGGCGAACAGAGGAGATTTCTCTGGAGTTTTGAGCCCAACGTAGATTCAATCAATAACTGTGCCAGATCGAGGGCTCAATTCCCGTCTCAAATCTCAGGTTCAGACCTGGCAGCGGCCATCAAATCGAGTTTGATGCAAACCGAGCGCTCTACGCGTCATTCGCCGTCACTACTGCATATCAACCCCGCCGGTGAGTGTCAGTGAGTGATCAAAATTCATACGTCTCTTAAGCTTTCGTAGAAAATTGGCAGGAGTACGAAGAGGGAAGGGGAATTTTTTCTCAAAATCGGGTGGATTTCAAATTTGGGGCCTATTTATCAAATTTTTGACTGATTCATGCAAAACAGCATGCGATGATGCAATTCAAACTTCATGCTGAGAAAACTCTAGGTTTTCTTGTTTCAATGCGCTTGTTTTCGGAATTCCGTCCGTTTCTAGATTGTAGATTTAGATTCTTCAAAATATAAGAATCCAATTTTAGCTAAATATTTTCTTTTCATTGTCAAATTTGGATTTGTTGGAAAGTGCATTGTTGTTTCTCGAAAATGTCACCATTCGGCCTTTAGGTATGTACGTGAACTTTGAAGAAAACATTTAATACATGTTATCTTTCTATACAATCGGTTCATTGATACGGTGAAGCTATGTGCCACACCCACTTGCCAGACTTTTCCAGTGCTTTTTCATTTCAAAACTTGGAGGAGTTTTGGTGCAAAACAGCTTTGTCGTATCCGAAAATTCGTAGTAGTAGGTACTCGTTAAGGTTAAGAACCCCTGATCTAGGTAGTGAAGTACTTCATCTTGTTGCTCAATAAAGGGTGATATTTATTTCCCAGTAAATGATTTTGTGTTTCCAATCACAACAAACACAGCCCACAAAATCATATATTTGCTGATTTTTTATTGTTGCCGATGGTGCAGAGTTGAAGTTTATCACGGAGAAAAAAATTGTGAGACTCCTCAGCTCATAAATTTTTTTTAATTGGAGGCCGGTTCCGGGTCATAATCCTAATCATCATCAGTTCTAATACAATTGTACAAAATCTTCGTATGTGAATTCAAATAAATTGTTACAATTTACTATTGATTTAAATTACACTTTACTATTGAATGAAATATTTAAACTAAAATTAAAAACAAACATAAAACAAATTGGTCGCAACAAATAATGAGGAATTTCACCATGTCGGAATTTCCTATTTTTGACCCCAAAATCGGATTCAGCACCTCGAAAAACCTCCTACGGCAAACTTTCAGCCCGTACTTCCTAATTTAGGAATAAACAAAACAGTGTAGAAAATATGAATGTTTGAAAAACCGGGTGGATGACGTCATCCTGGAACAGTTCATTTACAGCCGCTTGAAGCGCTGAGATCGAGAAATCTATAGTCAGATATCGAAAAAATGAAGAAAAAAATGGAAAAAGCAAGATGGGGAAAATTAGGATTCCCCTGTTTTTGTTTGATAACTTTCCCCTTAGATAACACGATTTTGTCGTACCATCGGGCAACACTGGGAGAAGACGGCGATCTGAACAGCCAATCAGCGAGCGTTCCCGCTACACGTTGATGAGGTCCGTTTTCCCAGTTATTGTTATTCCCGGTTTTCCCAGTGTCTTCTAGCCCCAGAGTCTCTTCTTCACGATCCGCCTGCGAGTTTTCCCCACAACACTAGGATTGTCGCGACCTGTAATTGTGTCTCAACTGAACGGGGTTTGTCCCACTTCTTCACCAGTCCATCCACCAGCCTCCTGCAAAATGCGTGGAATTCCTGGTGAAGGACCCCTTCGCAAGATATGATCTGAGGCGAAAACGAGTCATGGAGGTCTTATGCAGCTAAGCCATATTTACTATGCTTGGCCCTTGCTGCTTCTCTTGCTACAGTGTCCCAGTCTCGGGTGGAATAGGACTCAGCGTCAGCGTTGACAACGCGGAGATCGAAAAACGACGCTCTCTCCCTCTCCCAGGGAGAGGTGGACAAGGACTCCAGTAGTTGTCGAAACGTAATGGATTTGCCAAAAGTTTAAAATGAGTTGCCAAAAGTTCAAATTGGTGTGCCAAAAGTTTGCCAAAAATTGAAATTGATGCGAGCGTAAATGTGTGAGAAGTTAGTCTTGTGGGAGCCAAATTGCTGCTCCGTCCTCCAGTCCAAGCCCTCGTACTTGTTTCCTTGGGCCTCTTAGCCTCATGGAAACCGCTCGATGGAAGGAGAATTGAGTTTTCACTCGCGTCCACATCATCACTTGAGCGTAGGATTTGGACGATTTGTTGGCAAGGCGAAGGGAGGCATTCTGGAGAAAAGCGTCATACTCTTTATGCAATGCTCCATCGCATGAAATTACGAGTGGCGTGAAAGACCCTCTCAGATCTTCGGCTATTCTGTCGTATTTTGCATGCTTGGCTTGGGCAGCATGGCGAGAGATGGTTGGTCAGTCCATGGAAGTGTAAAGACTGCGTCAGCGTTTATAACGCGGGTATCATAAAACGCAGGTCTCTCACGGTCCTACACACCATGAACCTTCATGTCTGCCACCAGCACTTTCACAAAGAACTGGTTCTGTGACAACACCGTTCCATGCGAGGCTTGCTATTTTGGCGCATTCGTCTCGAACCAGGTCGTGTCCCTGTTTGATCAGGCCGCCCTTCATACAATTGAGGGCGTGGTTCATATTCATGGGACTCCCGCATCCATCGCACCATACTGGCAACCCTCTTGGTTCCCAACCATAACAAATGGCTAGTGCGCCACGGAATTGGGAAGACGACAAGTCGAAGTTGTCTGCTGCAAGTGGGAGGACGCTGAGCCATTGTGATGCCTCCCTAGTCCTCCGAATGGTCCTCTGTTGCCTACTGGGTAGTGATGTCACAAGCTGCTCGCTGGCTGCAAGCTCAGTGGTTTTTCGCTGCGTTGCCACTTCTCGCAAATTTGACACCACACCCTCTTACTACTGGGCAACATTCAAAGTTCTGCCACTCCTTATCGCATCAGAGAGTGGCACTGAGGCTTCTCTGGATGTCTCGTATGCCATTGAAGCCGCTTTGACGGGATTTTCAAGACCTAGGCCTCCCAACTTTGTTAGGTATTCGAGAAGCTCTTGTAAAATTCCTGCCTCTCGCCCAAGGATTGCAGGAGCCAGCTTGTTTCGAATTGAGTCACGCAAATTAACGTACTCCTCTTCAAATCCACCCACCACTCGCTGCATATAGGCCCATTCCCGCTGGAGAGCTTTGGTGAAGGCTGTGGGCTGCTTGTGGACTCTGCTTTGCTGCCTCGGACATCTCTGAAACACTCTCGATCCAACCACTTATCTTTGATTGAACGAATTGACGTTTTGCTTGAGTGGGCCCCACAACACCTCCTAGGAATCTTTTTGAATACTTCTTCTTCTTCTTCTTTGTTGGCGTCGCAGCCCAGGGTGGGCCTTAGCCTGCTCCACAACCTTCCTCCATTCTTCCCTTCTGGTTGCCAGTGTTCGCCAGTTCCGGTATCCGGCGTGCGCCATGTCCTCCTCTACCTCATCAGCCCAACGATTCCGCGGTCGTCCTCTTCCTCGGGTTCCACCAGGGCTTCCTTGTAAAATTTTCCTAACCGGGTCATCTTCCTTCGTGCGCATCACGTGGCCAGCCCAGCGCAGTCTTCCGAGTTTTACGAATTTTACGACTTCAATATCCATGAACAGTTTGTATAACTCCTCGTTCTTTCTCCACCTCCAGACCCCCCTCTCACAGACAGCCCCAAAAATCCTTCGCAGGATTTTCCTTTCGAACGTTCTGAGCATCTCCTCTCCTTGCTTGCCCAAGGTCCAAGTCTCAGATCCGTAGGTCAATACTGGGCGGATCAGGGTTCGATACAGCTCACACTTCACTCGATGGTTCAGCAGGCGGGATTTGAGCTGTTTCACAAGCCCCCAGTAACAGCGATTTGCCGCAGCCAGCCTGCACTTTATTTCAGGGATTGGGTATCCATCAGAACTAATGAGGGAACCTGAGTACACGAAGGTGTCCACAGCCTCAAAACGGCACTGGTCAACTTCAAAGGGCTCATTCACGCGGCTTGATGCGCCTATGGTCATATATTTTGTTTTGCCCTCATTTACGTAAAGTCCCATGGATTTCGCACTTTCCACTAATGAGGTGAATGCTCTTCGGAGGTCTCTATCATTGCGGGCAACCAGGTCAATATCATCCGCATAGGCAAGTATTTGGACCGATTTGTAGAATATGCTACCTCTGGTTCGCAGCCCGGCATCCCTTACTACTTTTTCCAAGGCCAAGTTGAACAGGAGGCATGAGAGTGCATCGCCTTGGCGCAGTCCATTAGTGGTTGGAATGGTGGGGGTATGGGAGCCCTGTACCCGCACTGAACAGATTGCCTCATGGTCAGCTCGATCATCCTCACTAGTTTTTGGGGAATTTGGAAAACAGTCATTGCTTCATACAGCTTAGCCCGGTTAATAGGCTGCTTTTTGAATACACCACTTGTATATTCAGACCTGCAAACTCGGAATTGGCTGCTTCCTCCATACCCGGTTTGATGATAAGGAAGCTCTTGCGAGGTTCCGGGTAGTACCCCAATTTGGGGCCCTCTTCTTGGAGGAGTGAAAGCCATTTCACTGAATATATTTTATTCAATAGTAAAGTTTAATTTCAATCAAAAGTAAATTTTAATAATTTATTCGCAATCACGAATGAAGATTTTGTACAATAAATTGTTTTAGGACTGATAATGGGGTGATGACCCGAAACCGGTCTCCAATAAAGACAATTTTATTAGCAGAGGAGTCTCAACATTTTTCTCTCCATGACATCATATATTTATTTATGTACATTAATTATCAAGTACACGAAGTGATGATGTCATCTTGTCCCTTCTGATTCATTGGATCGAAGAAACACTAGGTAAATGACGTTTCCAACAAGCTTGCCGATTTCTACCGCACACAATTAGTTAACGATTTGTTTCCCCTTCAAACTGTGATCATCACAAGGATCTCCCGTACAACCTTTACTCCTACAGATCACTTCAACACCGAAACATCGTTACGATACCGCATAGAAGTTACTGCCATAGTTGCATACGATTGGTCATACAAACCGCTTTCAATCGACATTTTTGCACCGTTTCAAATTGATAGCTTAGCGCCCGAAGCTCTATCGAAACTTTGAATTTCTCATAGTTTTTCCTATAGATTTTGGCTTTTTGACTAAGTACGTCTCCATCCATGAACAGTTTTTTCCTATCGTATTTTTTGCTGCTTGTAGAGCGCCTATAGAATTTAACGCTTTCAAGGTGACAGACCACCCATTCATATTTACTTCAATTTGTATGGTCCCTGTTGATTCATGATTTTCCTTAATGATCTCGAGACCATTGTGTATTATCTATTTTTTATCTAATAAAATTATTACTAGGCTATAATCGTTCGTGTTAATTTTTTGATCTTGAAAAGATAATGAGCGTTACCCATCGATTTTTGTCATTTTTTTCTGAATCTTGACTGGTCTGAGCTGTAGTTTCATCATAAAAATTGAAAAAGGCTGCAAATTATTACACAATGGTTTATTATTTTTCTATATTGATCACTCGTCTGCAAAGCCACCAAACATCCGACATGAAGAAAAACATCGATCGCATTTCGGTCAGCTTTAATTTGAACGGAGATTAGGCCTCTTTTGCGATTCACACTCGTGTTTCTGATTTGTCGTACGTAAAACCCTTAAATTATCGTAGGGAGCGGACGGTTTGTCCCACACGGCTCCGCGTGGTCTCAAAAAATTCTAAAAATTCTATAGAATCTTAAATTGAAGGAAAACAATACCTTTATATCAAAAGTTTTTGAGTTAGGACGTTTTCAAAATTCATTTTTGAACCCTTAGAAGTGACCTACATCAACCAAAATCTTCGGGGCACAACTAGACCCCAAATGGAGCCTACACACCAAATTTCATCAAAATCGGTCAATGCTAAGTGGCAAAAGTGCCGCGGACGGACGGCCAAATTTTTATTCGATTTTTGGATTCTACGTACCTTGAAACGTAAACAATCAAATTTTGAGGGGGTGTTAAAAAAAATTGTTCCTTGGTCCATTCCCAAGGTTCACTATTAAAAATAATAAACCAAAAACTAAATAGAAATCTTTGTTAGGTATATAATTTTCTAAATATTGTTCAAGGCATTCCTTTCATAAAGTTACGAATTAAATAAAATTGTTTTGCAGTTATGGCCAATATTAAAATGTTTGAAAATTCAAGGTTTGACGAATACATTGAGAAAATAAAGAGAGTTTTGGATCCTGAACAAATAAAACATTTGTCTTTTTTTAATTCATCGTTTATTGATTTTTCGATAAACTTAATGATTGATTGATAAAAAAAGATTTAAAAAAAAATTGATTGATTTTTCGGAAAAAATTGCCTTGGCTCTTTCTTAGTAGGTCTTTCCTACGTCAATTGGATCTACAGAATTGCTTAATTGAGCCAGAAAACCTTGATGTATGACTATGAATGCCTACACCCACCAAAACAAAAACAAAAAAGTGGGTTGCTTCCTATTGCACTAGAAACTTCAAAGCTAACAGGCAGCCCTCCTTCAACTGGGACCACTCAATTGGTGGGTCGTGGGGGGGTATCAGATAGCATCATCGTTGCTCACGCTAGTTGTTCTCACAATATCAGTTGAAGTTTGATCTTTTGTAATTGATGTATCTTTAGTTTTTTAAATTCAAATTACCCACTCGCAAATCACCAGAACAAGACTATACCTGCTACACCGGAACCCCTGGCCTAGTGAGAATCGCGAGAGAACCTTTTTTTTCTCATTACCCGAGTCTTCTCAGAAGCCCAGGAACCAATAGGAAAATGCTGATGGTTCCCCCGCACTGATAGCTGATATTAGAGTCCACGGCCTGTGGGGCAGGCCCAACGACCTATTCTGGTATAGAGATGGATCCAAAATGGGGAATGGTACAGGGATTGGAATTTACGGGACTAATCCCAGATGGAGCCACTCAGCTCCTCAGAATATGCCTCAGTATTTCAGGCTGAAGTACTTGCAGTTAGGGTCTGCGCTGGGGAAAGTCTGCAGAGAGGACACCGTGGTGTTCACATCCGCAGTCTCTTGGACAGCCAGGCTGCGATCAACGCTGTAGCCGCTTCCTCCATTAACTCAAAGTTAGTGTGGGACTGCTTCCAGACCCTCTGCCTCCTATCGCAACACAACAGGGTTTCTCTGGAGTGGGTGGCAGGACATAGCGGAGTAATGGGAAATGAGAAAGCATATGCGCTGGCCAGTAGGGGCTCACTAACCCCGTTCATTGGTCCAGAGCTGGCCACCGGCATTCCCAAATCTTCCTTTAGGGAGACCATAAACCGGTGGGTCACTAATAAAACCACTAGTAGATGGTCAAACCTTTTTTTTCGGCAGGTAGGTGAGAAAATCTTTAAGATCCACAGGTGGAGTTGGATCTCGTAGGATACCTTGAAGGATCCGCGACTTCAAGGTTATGTGGGATTCAAACCCACTAAAAAAACACCTCCTTTTCTCCCACATTGGATGATCAGCCTGGAACTGTTTAACACATTACTTCAGGCTGAGTCCTGGGGCACTCCATCAGTTCTGGATGGCGGGACAGACCAGGTGTTCCCTTCTCTGTCTCTCTCGTTCTAACAAAGTCTTCCTTGTCAGGATACTCTCTGCGTACGCTGCCACAAGACTCCAGCTCCTCTCACCTTCCAGCATCTTGCTGACAACAGCTTCTGGTGTTGGAATTTGGGGAGTTAATCCCAGCTCTGCCAGCAGCTGGCTTCTTTCAGCCGCCCATTTGGTGCATTTGACAAAGGTGTGCAGCGCATCATCATCTTCTCTCTTCTGACAGTGCGGACATGTTGGGACAGTTACCTTTCCCATTTTATGTAGATAGGCATAAAACAGTCCATGTCCTGTGAAGAATTGTGTGAGGAAAAAGTTCAATTGTCCATGCTTCCTGTTCGTCCATTTCTGGATGTTTGGCACTAGCCGTGCGGTCAAACCTTAGACATGCTCTAATTAAGCGCTTGGTGGCCAAACCCAACACCAGCGCCACAGAAGAGCTGATGCGGCTAAGCTGCAAGGAAGTCAGGTTAGTGGTCGGCCTGGTAACAGGCTTTACTCCACTCCGATTCCATCTCAACCGCATTGGGGTAAACCAGAATACAACCCTCTGCCGGAGAAAGGCCGAAGAAAAAGCCTCCCACATAATATTTGACTGCGAAATGCTTTCAAATCGCAGGTTTCACCTCCTCGGGTCACCTACACCCATGGAGCCTTTTCCCAGCACAAACCTAGCCAAACCACTACTGGCCCTTACCAACGGGCTAGGACTCTTTGACTAGGAACAGAATCTGCGGAGTAGCACAATAAGCCACTAGGCTTCAGCGCTTTGGGCTTCCATTACCCTGATCCGCGGATTCATCTACAATCTACAATCTGTGGGACAGGAAGAGGACGGCGTTTTTGGATAATCGCATTGTTAATGCTGTCGCCTGTTCTTACCAGCCACAAGGCTGGATAGCAACAGCCAACCGGGCAGCCCAAGAAAAGCACAGAAAGTACGATCAGGCTGCTGGAGATTTGAGAGCTTCTTTATCCCGTTAGAGGGCTCGTGTGAAGGGGTATTGCTCGCAGAGTTCATAGCCTTCCAGAAGAGGCTCGTAAGTACTCGCCGATTGATGGAGTAAACCAAGATCTGCCATTGCTGGATGGGTTAGAACAAAACTCCAAACATCAATTGTTCGTGCAGTCTCGGAGCACTCCTACCCCTTCTAAGAGATTCCTCCGTTGCTCAGAAATATTGAATATTGAAATATAGACGTGGATCATGAGTATAAGGAATAATTCTCACCATCCCAGGTATTTTGTGCACCATAGAAAAATTAATGACTTTCCTTGAAAAACTGTCATTTTTTTAAAAATCTGTCATCTTAGACTGTTTTGAACGTTTGATCATTCTCTCCAAATCTTGGTTTTGGCACTGATTCAAAGTAGAGCTGGAGAGTTTCTATTGCTTTTATTGCGTTGGCTACTAGTCGGTGATATTCAGTTGAGCACCAAAACTGTGGCCTTTTGTTTAATTAGAGACTAATTGTCTCAGACTGTCCCTGGTTTCAGTAGCAGCGGTAGGAGGAGCAGATTTTCTCACTATCCCAGGTTTTTGGGCTGAAAACGAGGGGAACCGCATTTTTTTCTCACTAGTAGAGGATTCTCAGCACCCCAGTGTCTCACTTAGCCAGGTTCCACTGTATTCATAATATGAGATACGTCCCGCGTACCATGAAATTTGATTGTCATATGATAAGATTGTGTTTTGTCTGTACATGATAGATACATTTTTATGTACTTGCTGTTTATTTATTGTCAGAATTTCTCAAGTACAAGCAGTCGGTTGGGAGGACGGGGCAAGCGGACGTGAGCGGGCTCCTATGGTTGCATCTGCTCAGCGGTCGCGGTCTCAGGGCGTCAACAAACCCTTCAGGCTCCACCACCAACCTCGGTCAGTGACATAACTTGTTTTGATTAGATATTTCAGTGTGAGTTGATCAGAATTAGATCTGAAGACATGTCCCCATTCTTGGATGGTATCCATATTTCAATATCCTTCATTTGTCAGCAGACTTCTTCAGTTATGTCAAATTTACCAATCGTGTTGTATAATATACAACATACAGGAGTGATTCCTGATAAGATAACCTCATTCCAATATACCAATAATACTTATAATATAAGTTGATTGGAATGAGGTTATCTTATCAGGAATCACTCCTGTATTCCCCCATCATCTCTGTCACTGCTTTGATCTCCACAGCTGTGATAATAGCGTAATAGTTGTTACCCATGTACGAGGATTGAAGAACTAAAGCTGAAATCCTAGGGATTACATTGTAAGTTGGATTCCCCTATTCCTCGCTGTATTTATGTGTCTTGGTACCAGAAGCACTCTCCATCTACTTAAGGTACCAGAAGCACTATCTACTTAAGGTACCAGAAGCACTCTCCATCTACTTAAGGTACCAGAAGCACTATCTACTTAAGGTACCAGAAGCACTATCTACTTAAGGTACCAGAAGTACTCTCCATCTACTTAAGGTACCAGAAGCACTATCTACTTAAGTTACCAGAAGCACTATCTACTTAAGGTACCAAGGTAAGGTACTTAAGGTATCTAAGAACTAAAGCTGAAATCCTAGGGATAACATTGTAAGTTGGATTCCCCTATTCCTCGCTGTATTTATGTGTCTTGGTACCAGAAGCACTCTCCATCTACTTAAGGTACCAGAAGCACTATCTACTTAAGGTACCAGAAGCACTCTCCATCTACTTAAGGTACCAGAAGCACTATCTACTTAAGGTACCAGAAGCACTATCTACTTAAGGTACCAGAAGTACTCTCCATCTACTTAAGGTACCAGAAGCACTATCTACTTAAGTTACCAGAAGCACTATCTACTTAAGGTACCAGAAGCACTATCTACTTAAGGTACCAGAAGCACTCTCCATCTACTTAAGGTACCAGAAGCACTATCTACTTAAGGTACCAGAAGCACTATCTACTTAAGGTACCAAGGTAAGGTACTTGAGGTATCTAAGAACTAAAGCTGAAATCCTAGGGATTACATTGTAAGTTAGATTCCCCTACTCCTCGCTGTATTTAGGTATCTTGGTACCAGAAGCACTCTCCATCTACTTAAGGTACCAGAAGCACTATCTACTTAAGTTACCAGAAGCACTATCTACTTAAGGTACCAGAAGCACTATCTACTTAAGGTACCAAGGTAAGGTACTTGAGGTATCTAAGAACTAAAGCTGAAATCCTAGGGATAACATTGTAAGTTAGATTCCCCTACTCCTCGCTGTATTTAGGTATCTTGGTACCAGAAGCACTCTCCATCTACTTAAGGTACCAGAAGCACTATCTACTTAAGTTACCAGAAGCACTATCTACTTAAGGTACCAGAAGCACTCTCCATCTAATTAAGGTACCAGAAGCACTATCTACTTAAGGTAACAAGGTAAGGTACTTAAGGTATCTATCTAGGTACCAGAGTCTCCCATTATCTGCTTAGAAATACTAGTCTCCCACTATCTGCCCAGAGCTACCAGAACCAACCCTGCATGAGTAAGTACATTGGGTGAATATTTTTCTAGTTGCTGGAAGAAAAGGATTAGAAACCAATATGTTTTATCGCTTCTTGTTCCAAGTGATATCTCTCTTGTGCCTTCCTCAAGCTTTTAAATGTTCATCAACTGCAGGACATATGATAGCAGACTCCAATATCCTTAGACTACAATATTTCGTTGAAGACTTGTCTCAAATCTTGCAGGACAAGCCTGATGTCTGCTCCCGACCTTCCTAAACATACTTCTTTGTTGTAATAACCAATTATTACATTTAAACTGAATAAACTGGACCTTTGATACCGTCTCTCTATTTCTATGTTGAGCTATACTATCCACAGGAGCTGGAGGTAATAGCGTGGTGCGCGATCTCTACTGCGTCCTCGAGTGCGACGGAGTGCACAAGGCGAGGACTGTAGTGAGGACAGCCGACCTCGTCTTCGACTGGGACGAGACTTTCGAACTCGACCTCGTCTCCAACCGCGAGCTCGACTTCCTCATCTACTCTTGGGACCCCCAGTACCGACATAAGCTCTGTTATAAGGTTAGGCATTGAAGAGTGTACTATTAAGCAAACCATCCATTGAAATAGGAATTGAATGGAAGTGTCCTTAGCTATTCTGTGGCCACATCTTATGCTTTACAGAGCCAAAACTGATGACAGGATAGCATTGTGTATTTCTTAGTGGATTTATTGTGTGCCATACATAGGGGTGGTAGTAATTCACAGGTGCCTGGCCCCCAAGCAAACATTGGTTTGGTTCTCTCCCGCTAACTCCAAAAAACGCTAGAGTCCAGCGACTTATCAACCTTGTCATTCATACTATCACGATTCAGTCGCCATTGCCTAAGCTATCTAATGTGTTTCCACTTCTTTCTTACTTTTCCTGTAATGTTATGTGTATATTATTATTTGTTCAAATTAGTTAACTGGTACTCGTATGCTAACTCAAAAATCAAACTAGTATCTGTTAGAAACACATACAAAATTCTATGTAAGTAAATATGCTTCTTTCATCTCGTGCACGTGTTTCATCTTCATTGTGAACATGTTTGAACAGGGTTCGGTTCAACTGGCGTCTCTTTTGTCGGAATCTCCAGTCCACCAGCTGGCAGTAAAGATAGAGCCCCGAGGAACACTCTACATGCGTCTCCATCACACAACTCCACAACAGACCTTCCTCAGGAAACCTAAGCAGCCTCTCATGACCAGAGGCAAAACTCAGGGTGAGGTTCTCTTACTGTAGTATGTATATTTGCGAATGTAGCTGAGAATCCCCATTTCAGTTTGCGCCATTGGGCTCTTTTCTGAATAGGGATTCTAGATCCCTAATAATTGAGCTTCCTTAACAACGAATTACTAAGTTTCGCGATGAAGACACCCACAACTCCTGGATATCGATATTTTTGGAATCGGATTAGACCACTCAGAGCTATGTAGAGAAATGAAAAGCCGTGGTGTAATCATTTGCTTTTTTCCTCAAAATTCATAAATTTATGTCTTTTTGTGATGTTCTCTAGGTATATTTGGATCAGACTTGGAGACAGTCGTGAATCGTGAGTCAATTGCTTCGGAGATCCTGAAAGGGGACACCCTCAACATCCCAACCATCGTCAGACGGTGCGTCGAAGAGGTCGAGCGACGAGGGTTGGATATCATTGGTAAGTCATTTTCAAGAGTACAAACTAGCTAACGAAGCTAAGAACCTCCGTAAAATCGATTAAATGAATTTTCTGTGGATAACTTCTAACAACCCATTTCCAACCCATCGTATCAAACTGTTCGAGGATACTAAGCTTCGGTGTTTCTCGTATTCTCTTCTAGGCCTCTACCGACTGTGCGGCTCAGCCACCAAGAAGCGGATTTTGCGCGAAGCGTTTGAGCGGAGTCCGCGAACCGTCGATCTCTCTTCCGATAATGTTCCTGACATCAATGTTATCACAGGTACGTCCCACCTGTACGGTACGTCCCACAGGTACGGTCTCAACCTGGAATTCTGTATTCAAGTTCTTCCTGTATTTGTGTTTTTGTCCTATGTTTAGTATGGAAGTACTGTTTTGGAGTGCAGTAGTTATCCAACACTAATTAATTGTGAATGATCAATATGAAAAGAATAAGAGTTGAAGACTCGAAGGACCACCCCCTGAAGGGGAAAAAACTTAGCTAGGTTAAGTACCTACCTAAAGTGAAATATGCTGTGGTGATCAGGTGATAAAGAAGAAAAAAACGGAGTTTGAATTGATGAAACATCAACAAGAATGTGAATTTATTGAAAAGTTGAAAAGCAGGTTTTGTAATGGTTTTTGAATTGAAAGGTTTCTATTGTTTCCCTAAATGGCCATGTGAAAGATAAGAAAGAAAAGGCTTAGCTGTGGGGTGATCAGTCCCAGATGAAAGGTGTTTTCCAGAAGAAAGGCAGGACAGGCAGCTTCCACCAGAAAAAGGCAGCTTCCAGGAAGAAAGAGGTTGAAGATGAGTGCAGGTGGTTCAGCAACTCCAAGTCCAAAATAGTCAGGATTGAAGCACTACTGCACTGTATCAGAGTTTTTGTGTTCAAGTCTCTCTCTTTTATCACAAAAACACAACTTATTTTGAGAAGAAACACACCAAAACTTGGATGTTCTTGGAAAACGGTTTTAGCAAGGCAGGTTGGCAAGGAAACAATAGAGAGAAGTGTTGGAAGATGGCTGCCAGCAGAAAATCCAGGAGCTGGGCAGGGTTGTCCTGATGGCTCATGCTGCATTGGTTGAGTTTTTTTTTTTTAGAGTTGTGGAGAATGGAAAAATGTGAGTTATTTAATGAAAGATGGTTTGTGGAAAGAAAAAAGGAAGTTAATAATGTTGATGGTGATTTTTGGAAGGAAAAAATGAGCAGCTATTGGTTGTGCATGAGGTAAGTTCGAACATCCAAACTTGGTCAAAATTGGACACGTCATTTTCTAACCAGCTGGGGATTGAAGTTCAACAAGAAATCGAAGCTCAAAGTTTGACAGTTGCAAACAGCAACCTCATCCAACAATCCGGACTTATGATGATGACCTTGAACTGCTTAGTTTGTTTGGCGAGTTGGAAAACTTTGTTTTTGCTTCCTCACTATCTAGGATAGGGTCTAGATGAGAATACCTATTGGTGTAGCAAGTAAAAACATTTGGGTTCTCCAAAATGTTGCATAGAAAACTAGTTTAATGGAAGAGTATTTTCATACCTACTCGAAATTTGAAATCGCGATCCTCCCTTTGGAGTGCAGCTGATAACGTTTGCAAATCACAAGTCCAACCTGAAAAGGTTGTTTACTTGTTTCCAAAGGGAAGATCAGAATTTTTTCTGATGATTTCGCTCATGGCTTCCCATTGGCCTCACCGCCCTGGGTTGGACGAGGGGGAACTGCGACTGGCTTACCCGAAAGTATGCTCCTGAGGCGAGCCCCAAGCTCACAGCCTCGCAACTCAAATTCAAAAGGTTTTTTATTGCCGTAATCCACCAAGTGGTAAAACAATCGTCAGATAATAATAAATAACGTTAAACAAATAATAAGTAACAAATCTAAACGCCAACAATCACCAGATCAGATTGAAAAACTCTTCGATTTTATATTCAACTGTAACTCAACAAGTGTCTTTTTAATTCTTCTTTTGAACTGCTTCTCAGGTACTCTCCGAATCGAATCTAGCAGCGCATTAAAAAAACGGGAGCCGTGCTGGGTAGGATTGTTCCTCAGTGATGACGCCAGATGAACCGTCGGCAGTCTCAAGTCACACTGGCGCGTAGCATGAGTATGAAAGTGTGAAGATTGTTGCAAGCCGCCCATATTCCGCCGGACATAACATAAGCTACTATACACAAATAGACCGGGCGACGTGAGACAGTGGAGCTCCTTGAAACAGCCTCTACATGTGTTGCTGGACCCCATAATGAAGACGATCCTCACTGCCGCCTTCTGCAACCTGAAAATGGTGGAGCTATGAGGCGAGTTTCCCCAGACAAAAACACAGTAGGACGCTCGAGCCATAAAATAAGCAAGCAAACAGATTTTAGCACAGTAAAGGAAACAGACTACTTTAGCCGTTGCAGCATATAATTGCAGGATGCCAGTTTTGTCGCTGTTTCTCTATATGTCAGGCCCATGAGAGCCTGTTGTCAATTTTCAATCCCAGGTACTCCACTGTACCTTCGAGCTTCCCGTTCAGGCTGATTTCCAGGTTCTGTGTCTTTTCCAAATTGAGACGTAAACAATTTGCTCCACACCATTCCTGAATCTGCACATCAGACGAATGCAGGGCCTGGTCTAGCTCCTGTTCAGATCTACCGGATGCCAGGGTCGTCATATCGTCGGCAAAGTACAAACTGGTCCGAGTCTTGTCTCCAGAGACACACGCCGCAACTTGCTCGGCCACAGCTGAACTCAACTCTTTACTGCTTACTCGAAATTTGAATTCCATAAGAGTTTAAATCCCTACCCATTCCTGTCCGTACAATAGAATGAATTAGTTACAATAACTTTTGTTCCAGGCGTTTTGAAAGACTACCTGCGTGAACTGCCGGAGCCTCTGGTGACGAAATGTTTGTACCAGATGTTGGCAGATGCCGTCTCCGTCTGCCTTCCAGACGACCCCCAGGGCAACGCTTCCCTCATCTTCTCCATTCTCGACTGCCTTCCACACGTCAATAGGGTAAGTCTGGATCTTAGCAGGCCAGCCAACTGATGTCGAATAATTTGGTATGGAAACATTACTTTGGGATTCCATGGAATATGGTAAGAAAAGTGGGCATTTTAGATCCGTGAAAGTTGCCCATTCAGCAGATAGTGTGGACTATAGACCACCACCACCACCTTGGTGCAAGAATCTAAATTTTTGAGTCGTACTGATTATGACTCAAAATTCTCTCTGTATGAAAACATGTTATGCTTCCCTGAAACAAAGATAAATTTTTCACGCCACCAGTAGGTCACATGGAACCTCCTCACAAAGCTCAAGAGACCATGACCTTGCCTGCGTCAACAGTGGTGGGGGACGATAAAACAGTTCTCCTGAGAGTCCCTGTTGCGAGCACCCTCACCCATCCAGTCCATAGCTAATCAGGCTTCCTCCTTCAACTGAGTAGCATCATCGTTGCTTGCGCTAGTCTCCTCCTAACGGGACTCATCACTTTTTGGCTGCAAAATTCTCTAATAGCCGCTGTTTTGTTTCAGTGCACCTTCATCTACCTGATGAACCACCTCGCCCTGGTGGCCTCTCAGCAAGATCGCAACAAGATGTCGACGCAGGCTCTCTCTTTCTGCTTCGCCCCCGTCCTCGTCCTCCATTCCGAATCCACTCAAACTCAACTCGACTTCCACTCGCCGATCGGCGTGATTAAGTACCTCCTAGACATCTGGCCTTCTGCTACGGGTAATGTTCATTCTTCCTTCGTAGATCCTGTAGGCGAATGCTGTTTTTTTTCTCCCTCTTTCCTCCTATAATTTACTAGGTAGTTTCAAATATGGGCACACATTTCATTTTTCGCTATCAACAAGTTTATTTTCAATTCCAAGCACGAGTAGTTATGTAAGTACGAGTAGGTACAAGTCAGAACATTGACGATTTGCTAGAAACAGAGTTGGCTCAGATAAACGAGAGATATTTCAGTGGTATACCTGGTGACCCATAACCTGAAGACCCTCCTTGTATCCTAGGTTGCTGAAGAACAAAGTTAACTGAGGATCATCTTAGTTGTTCAGTAAGCCAGCCATAGGCAATAACGTTGTTCATTAGGTTAGGATGCGACCAAGGAAATCATGAAAATAGAACTACAGATTCATTTTGCTGGGCTGAAGATACGTTTTGGACTTTACACAAACCATCCTCAGAGACACAAAATGAGTGATTGTAATGGTACTTCTATTGGCAGGAAGGCTACTATCTTCAAAGACAGTTAACGCGTAGTCAAGTAGGTTAGCAACAGACTCAGAGAGCTCAAGCAATTCGTACTCCAGTAGGGAATTGAATGACCGAAGTATCTTTGATGTCGAATGTGGGAAGTAAGTAACATAAACTAGCTGAAGGATCATACATATGAAAGTTTCCTTGTACGATTACTTCCTGTTCGACTCCCCATGCCAAGTAACTGTCTTGCCACTATCTTTATTTGTACCTATAGGGTGGCTCCCAACTGAAAAAGGCGGAAATTTGGCAAACGAGAAATTTTCCTTTCTGAGGTATAATTTCCTCGTTCAGCAGTAGAATATCTTTGTAAGAAGAATTAGAAGAATCCAATTCAAAAAATATCCATTAAATGAATTAAAAAATGTTCAGGTTTATGAAAAAGTCAACATTCAAGTGAGAAAATCATGACTACCTAGTTTTCTCACATTTTCTCGAAGATTTGTAAAAAAAATTTACTGCAAATAGGGAATTCGCCTCGCATTAAAACAAAAATTTTTTTTCGAAAGTGGGTTCACTGATATGGAAGAATACATTTTATCCGCTCAAAAAGGCATCCAAAAAATTTAGATAATTTAAGGAAGATGGAAATTTGAAATGTAGCGGCAAGCTGTATGGGGGCAGCCATGTTGCGACGTATCTGTCTGTCTAACCAATCTTATACCAAACCTCCCAGGTCTGAGACAGGCTAAACTATTCTTGACGTTCTCGAAGAAGCGGGCTAACGAGACATCAGAATACTTGCGGGTCTGTTAACAGGCCACTGCCCACTTCGATATCACCTAAAGAAGATAGGCAAACTAACAACGGACATCTGCCGCTTCTGTGATATGGAGACGGAAGATGCCGAACATATTATGTGCTACTGTGAAGCACTGAGTCGAGCTGGATTCACAACCCTTGGAAGTGATGTCTTAGGTGATGATCTTAGCTTGATGTCAGCTCGCAGTAAGACCTCCAATTATTTAAAAAAAAAAAACAATTTTATTTCATTGCTCGGTTATCCCATTCCTGCTTACACCCTTTCTCTCTGGGGTTATCTGTGGGAAGGTTATGTAAACAGAGAATAAACGTGAGACACTTTTAATTCAAGTGTATTTAGACATGATTCAAGTAAAGCTCAAATGAAAACTCGAGAGGAGGAAGAAAAAACAGAAAAATGAACTGCGAAAAATGAGACTCACCGCTGGTCTTAAATCGGGATTTTGCTGGACAAAATCCACCAGCATGAATGTGTCGACCACCGGTATATTCTCTTTCGTAGCCACTTCAAATCTATTGTATAACTTTAGACTTCCCGAGGCATTTTTTTACGCCACAACTCACTAAAAATAAAGATTCCACACATGCTGCAACACCAAGCCAAAACTGTAGTGACGCGAATGTGAACGGAGCCCATTAAAATCAGTGTTGCCACCGTTTCCAGATCCAATATGTACTGAGGGCCCTAACCGAGTTTTTGCCACAGGAAACTTGACTTGTGACTGCTGGCCCTCAAGGTGGGTTCACCATCGTCCGACTCTGCGACTCTTTCACTCTTTCTGAGATTCCAGTTGGGTGTTCACAGGCGTCCATTTTCTGTCAGGACATTATGGCGGGAAAAACCGACCCCCACCTCCCACCGCCCACTTTTACCCCCTCTTTCCGACTCTTTCTGGCCAATCAGCGGGCAGAAAAGTGAGTTGGAATCGCAGAGTCTTGTGAACCCTGCTTAAGCCTCCCTCGATTTTCGCGGTGTTTCTTGTCAGAGGCTTCTCTTGTTTAGGCATTTTCTCCCACGGTAATTTTTTTCTTGGGTATTCCTGGTGTTAACGTTATTGTGCGGCCCTATTATAGGATTTGACTGGCAATTCCAGAATCTAAAATTGAGGAAAATGGCCCATTTAAGCCGCTTTTCGTACCTTCTTTCTTAGTGTCAGGTAGTTGCGTGTCTGTTTGGCCCATAAAACTGTACAAAAATTGTCATTTTCTTTTCAACAATCCATACATTTTTTAATTTTTTACTTTTTCAAATCAGCATGTAATTAACTTTTTGCGTTTCCGTTGCATTTTTCTTCTCAATTTTCCCTCCATTTCTTTGTGTTCTCTTTAGCGTTCGATGTTGTCGTTTCTAGTTTTTCATGTGACATTCGAAGCACATAAAAATAAATTGGCTGTCCCTTTAGCGGTCAATATACCGGCCATGGTCTCAATAAAATAGCAATAAATTATTATCGTAGTTTCTTTGATTTTGAAAACAATTGTCTTGGTTTAATGGCGATTAATGAGTCAGATCTTCATTGCTTGAATCTCTTGAAGTAACACGAATAAGATTGTGTAGCTCATTATTGAAACTCTGGATTCTCCATCTAAAATTGTCTTTCAACCATTCACTTTTGATTTTGATCGAAATTTCAATTTGTATCCACATATCTTTTTTTTTCAAAGGCAGATTACACATTTGAGTAGTTTTTCATGCAAATTCAGAGATTTTTGGCTGGTTTGAAACTTGGGCATTCTGCATTGGGTGATGTGACTTGGCTCTGCATAGGGACCTCACAGTTATCGATATGCTGGTTGTGCAAGAGAATAGAGAGTTTTTGCTTCATACGGTCCCACCGGGGGGAGGCACCATCCGTGGAAATAACGCGGTCCGATGATGACCGAAAAGGTACGAAGTTTCCCGACGTTGCCACGGTGGCTTCGCGTTCTCGTAGCCTCCCCGTGTGAAGCGCTCTTCACACGGTCCCCTTCCGCGGTCGGGTTTCTGCCACCGCAAGATGCAACCTTTAGGTAGGTTTCACACTGATAACAGTTATTACATCGTTTTGGTTTTGCGAATCGCAAGATTTCTTTTACTCTCTTATTCAATTCTTGTCATAATATACTTTGAAAATGAGTACCTACCTCACATTGAAACTACTTTAGGTTATTACAGAGCACTGCAGTGGAACTTCAATAGAGGTTCATTTAACTCTGTACAAAAATATATGTATAGTTCCCCATGCGAAAAGTAATTTTAATATGATAAACATTGCCTAACACGTTGAATTTTGTGGTCCGAATATAATCACGAATGATGTTGGTAGTTCACTTGATCATAATTTCATTTGATATTTCCTTGATTAATAGTGAAAGAAAACTGATCTAAAAATGTATTCAGGCAATAACACATTTAAAACTCATTCTTACCCATGTGCAATTTTAAAAATTAATAATTTTCCCGATTTTATATCATTTAGTGTATTTCAAAATATAATAAATAAAAGTTTGGTCGGAAAAAATGGAGACAAGATTATATAAAAACCTGTAAAAACATATTTTTGGGGATTGTGAGGGTGGGGTCATGAGTAAGGTACCGCTTTCAACTAGAAGAATGATGAATTTAGGATTGCAACCAACTGAAGGTTAAATGTGAATAGTCGTTCAGAATTCCTCAGAATGGAACCAACTGAGTTGGTTCATCACTCAGATTTGGTTACAGCGTTTTCCAAAATCTCAGAAAGAAATCAACCACATATAATTTCAATTTTAGGCGTTCTGGTGGCGAACTTCTCAGTCATGGTCTCTCGGTGTCAGGTTATGATAACAGAATCCACGGAGTGTCCCGTTTCCATGGTAACAGTCACGGTCCCGTGGTAAAAAGGAGTGGGGAGGTTAGCACCAACTCTAGTTTTCCGTAGCTTCACGTTCACGGGAGCTTGCCTTCTGTGTGAAGCAAAAACTCTATTGAAAAATCCTCCAAGGGGAAACCGGTCCAACCTTCCCGTAGTTTGGAATACAATTCTGGACTTCCAAAGGAAAACCCTTCAATTCTCTGCCAGGCCCAAGCAAACTGTTACAGCCTTGAACCCGACTTTGTCCAGTCGCTACTCTTCCCTATAGGGTGTAAGCCTAACTGGTCTGCCATACGGTACCAGTCGATTCTATAACTAATTTGCAACAAAAAATGTCCCATAGCAATTTCTTTTTAAACCCTTCGTTTTCGAGTTATTTTAACTTTAAACTTTTTTTTCGTGATTTTGACCTTATGTAATTAAATTGGTCATAACTCCTTTAATTTGCAGTGTAAATTACAATTTAAGGATACCGTTTGAAAGAGCACTAAATTTCCTATCGGATACATGCCTTAAATTTTTTTTTTTGAGTCAAGGTTTGAGACATGAAAATGTTCTCTAAAAAGAGAATTTTACGTAATTTTGGAAACCTCGAATTTTTTCAATCTCAAATTGAACTACGAGAACCCATACTTTTTCAAGATGCAAGAACAGTGAAAACTGCGCCAGAATCTCAGCTTTCCAATGGTATAATCAAAACATATTCTACAACCAAATTTAGGCGAGAATTTTGTGTTTCAACGCGGAAAAACGTGCATTTTTTCAACGAAATCAGCGCTCCGCCTAGTCGATCTGAGGGGTCGGACGATGGGAGTGGGCGAGTGGGTGCCGCAGTAGACCGCGAGGCCTCTGGAAACAGGAGGGCAGAGCGCTGAGAAAACGGCCAGAGAGCACGTTTTTCCGCGTTCAAACACAAATTTCTCCCCTAAATTGGGTTGTAGAATATGTTTTGATTATACCATTGGAAAGCTGAGCTTCTGGTGAAGTTTTCACTGTTCTTGCATCTTGAAAAATATGGGTTCTCGTAGTTCAATTTGAGATTGAAAAAATTCGAGGTTCCCAAAATTACGAAAAATTCTCTTTTTAGAGGACATTTTCATGTCTCAAACCTTGACTCAAAAAAAAGTTAAGGCATGTATCCGATAGGAAATTTAATGCTCTTTCAAACAGTATCCTTAAATAGTAATTTACACAGCAAATTAAAGGAGTTATGACCAATTTAATTACATAAGGTCAAAATCACGAAAAAAAGTTTAAAGTTAGAATAACTCGAAAACGAAGGGTTTAAAAAGAAATTGCTAAGGGACATTTTTTGTTGCAAATTAGCTATAGAATCGACTGGTACCGTATGGCAGACCAGTTAGGCTTACACCCTGTATAATGGAGTAGATGGGATGTTGACTGTACATCAACACTGCACAAACGTGGACTGTTGAACAGATACCTCCTGCACTCCCAGTTTATCGAGATTTGTGAGGCCCATCAGCAGGGTTTCTGCATCTCCGGGGTGCAGAATAGCAAATATGAAGATCGACCCAACAAACAGCACTAAGATTGGGAATGGGGTCTACTTGGATAAACTCCTCCTACTTGGATAAACTCCGTCGACGGTCTACGTGGTTGCGCAACGAGACCTCTAATTGGCCAATATAATTCTGCTGTCATCGACCTGGTGGTCTTGACAGGGTGTAGAGTTAACCTTACATCCTCCAGTTGAGGGCAATCATACAAATGTTTAGTTGTCATTGGAGTTGGATGAGCTGCATAGACAACAGACACTCTATAACCACCTCTGCCTGGTGCACATAACTCAGGGGAGGTCCAGTTTGGATAAGTTATTTTACGGCATTTTAGCAATATTGCCAACTTCAGTACCAAATGCGTAACTAGTTCTTTAACTTGAAAATTATTCACTTAAAAGAGGGTCTCAGTCCTTCGCCGTTCGTTCCTCGTTCCGGGTTAGTATTTCCCTCAATTACCGGCTCTCAAACTTTGAAAATTGTACCTACATTTGTAATTTTCAAGGATTTTTGAAATTTATTAGTGCATCTGCCTAGGGAATGGGGTATTTCAGTCAATTTTTTTTTTCAAAAGAGTATGGCTCAGGAATAACGGTAATAGGGTCTGTACGATGAGAAAATGTTTTTAACACCTTCAGACCGGGGCTCAAAACCCAGATTGTCCCCAGGACCTAGGAAAATTTTGGAACTTCACAGCAAAACAGTTGCACTGATGAGAAGCCAGCATTTTGCGTGATAACATGCACTGATATCTGAAACCGAAAGGTTGGGACAGTAAGGTGGGTTCATTCCGAAGCGATTGAGACCAAAAAGAGCCCTGTTGGGGGGAAAATGAACTATCCAGAGCGTTTCGAAAAATGTTCATGGATCCACCGAATCATGAGTTCATGGATCCACTGTGGAAGCAGCCGTACCAGGCGAAGGTTTGGCGTGGATCCAGAGTGGAAGCAGCGGGTCTGAACGTGTTAAACAATCAGAGAAGCTAAGGAAAGTTGAAGATTTGAATGGTGTGACGTAGCTAGCCAATTGTGTCGTAGCTAGCCAACTGTCTTTGAAAAAAATATCCATGCACAGAAACCCTTGGAGGACCTCGTGGATACTACAAAACACCACTCACACAGGCACGCGGCGTAGTCCTTGCCTAGTGTGTGTGCATTTGTAGCGGCCCGCCTTTTTCAAACGCGTGATCTCTTTAATTAATTTTTCTACCACATGTTATATTATCATTGGGCTAAAAGTTGGAGTATATAGGTTTTCAAGGGTGCTGAATCCAAATTTGAGGTCAAAAACCTGAGTTTCCGACCCACCAAAATACCCCATTGTTAAACTAAAAAATTTCCGGTGGAATCATCAAAATCGAATTATAATTGTCGGCGAAAAATGGGAATAAACGGTAATTTTAGCCCGCAATATTATTGTTCGATTTTGATGATTCCACCGGAAATTTTTTAGTTTTTCAATTCCCTAGACAGAATTACTAATTCATTTCAAAAATCTATAAAAATTTCAAATTTAGGTACAATTTTTCAAGTTTGAGCGCCGGTAATTGAGGTAAATACTAACCTAGAATGAGGAGCGAACGGTGACCGACTGGGACCTCCTTAAGTTGACTTGCGTTGATGAAAGAAAAGTTGCACCAAATTTGTTCATTTTCCACCAAAATCTGATAATTTCATTAATACCCGAATCTAGGGGACGACTTTTTGTTTAAATATTGTCGTTTCTTAGGTCTTATTTTCGATACGGTTGTAGGTTTTCATGACTCATTTAGATCTAGTCGTGTCTGCCAAATTAAAGATCGAAATTTAAGGTTTTCGAAGATAAATTTTAGGCTATATCTCAGATCTAAAGACAGGATTTGGAAATCCACCGCGGGAGGAAGCCTGTGCCAATACCTACAATAATCGACTATTTGAAATTTCTGTGCACAGTTCACTTTTTCGGAGGGTATCGGCAAAGGTCGGTAAGTGAACAACACCCCCCTCCCTTACGACAAAAACGACCCCACCATCATGAAACCCACCCTTATGATTTTATCCCGAATTTTATGATTTTTAGTGAGTACAAAATAACAATTGTTGATGATTTTTTAAAATTTTTTTTTACGTTTATAATTTATTAACGACGTACCTTGTGTTATTTGGATTGATTCGATTCCCAGACCCTTCGTCCCAACCGCAAAATCATCCTTCAACCACGGCAGTAGGGGTCCCAACACACGAACCCTTTTTTTCAAAATTAGCGATGCACTTAGAGGAAACGTTAACTTTAGTGAGCTGCAAAATTTGGATGACAATTAAATTAAATAGCTCTTTCTTACACGAAGTTTGAACCTTTTCCAAATTGACTCAATTTGTTGCAAATTTTGCCTCGTACGATTATTTCTTACATTTTCAGTAGGCATTGTTTCTTACAACGGCAAATATTTATTTTCACGACGAAACTTGGTTTCACAGAAAAATATATAACTTCTAAAAATATATAACTGGTGTAAAACTTGTTGTAGATCAACTTACGCTTGTCTCGCCGAAATTTTTAAGAAAAAAAAATCAACAAATTTGATCAACAATTCGTTTTATTTCACAAATAAACGCAAATTTGAGCAAAAGTGTATTTACTAAAAATACTGGATATTTTCGAAAAACGGAAAAGGAGGAATATAATTTCAAGTGCAAAAACTGGCGAAAACGTGTGGATGAAAAATTACATTTAACGGGGTCTCAGTCGGTCGCCGTTCGTTTCTTGTTCCGGGTTAGGATTTCCTTCAAGAAACGGCGCTCGAAGTTAAATGTTATACCTAAATTTGAAGTTTTCAAGGATCCTTCAAAAATTCAAATTTAGGTGTAACATTTACCTTTGAGCGTCGGTTCTTGATAGAAATACTAACCCGGAACGAACGGCGACCGACTGAGACCTCGCTTAAAAAACAACGTGCAAGTTGTAAGAAACTATTTTTTAAAATATACGATACTGATTGGCCTTTTACTTGAAGTAGATCAACTTACGCTTGTCGCGCCGAAATTTTTAAGAAAAAAAATCATCAAATTTGATCAAAAATTTGTTGTATTTCACAAATATACGCAAATTTGAGCAAAAGTGTATTTACTAAAAATACTGGATATTTTTGAAAAACGGAAAAGGAGGAATATAATTTCAAGCACAATAACTGGCGAAAATGTGTGGATGAAAAATTTAAGGGGGTCTCAGTCGGTCGCCGTTCGTTTCTTGTTCCGGGTTAGTATTTCTTTCAAGAAACGGCGCTCGAAGTTAAATGTTATACCTAAATTTGAAGTTTTCATGGATCCTTCAAAAATTCAAATTTAGGTGTAACATTTACCTTTGAGCGCCGGTTCTTGATAGAAATACTAACCCGGAACGAACGGCGACCGACTGAGACCCCGCTTTAAAAACAACGTGCAAGTTGTAAGAAACTATTTTTTAAAATATACGATACTGATTGGCCTTTTACTTGAAGTAGATCAACTTACGATTGTCTCGCCGACATTTTGAAGAAAAAATTCAACGAATTTGACTGAAAATTCCTCATTTTTGAAAAGGATACTCGAATTCAAGCAAATATGTAAAATACTGGATATTTTTGAAAACTGAAAAAGGAGGATTATAATTTCAAGTACCAAAACTGGCGAAAACGTGTGGATGAAAAATTACATTTAAAAACACGCGAAAGTTGTAAAAAAAAAACATTTTTTTAAATATAGGATATTGTATTGATCTGAAGGGCACCAATGAAGTGTATCGCAATAATACAAGCAGAATTATTATGCGGGGTGTAAACAAAACAGGTCTGCCAAACTGCAGGAGTCGGTTCTACAACTAATTTGCAACAAAAACGCTGCAAATTATTACACAATGGTTTATTATTTTTCTATATTGATCACTCGTCTGCAGAGCCACCAACCATCCAGCACGAAGAAAAACATCGATCGCATTTCGGTCTCCTTTAATTTGAACGGAGATTAGGCCTCTCTTGCGATTCACACACGTGTTTCTGATTTATCGTACGTAAAACCCTTAAATTCTCGTAGTGAGCGAACGGTTTGTCCTACAGAGCTCCGGGTGGTCTCAAAAAATTCTAAAAATTTCATAGAATCTTAAATTGAAGGAAAAACAAGACCTTTACATCGAAATTTTTTGAGTTAGGGACTTTTCAAAATTTCAAAATTAATTTTGGAACCCTTAGGAGTGACCTACATCAACCAAAATCTTCGGGGCACAACTAGACTCCAAATGGAGCCTACATACCAAATTTCATCAAAATCGGTCAATGCTAAGTGGCAAAAGTGCCGCGTACGGCGGACGGACGGCCAAATTTTTATTCGATTTTTGGATTCTACGTACCTTGAAACGTAAACCATCAAATTTTGAGGGGGTGTTAAAAAAAAAATTTTCTTGGTCGATTCCAAAGGTTCTTTATTGAAAATAATAAACCAAAATGTCTCGCAATTTTGCTGTGTAAATTCAAATTTGAGGGTTCCGTTGGAAAGAGCATCAAAATTTCCATCGATTGGATGCCTGACCTTTTCTTTGAGTTAAGGTTTGGGACATGAAAAAGCCTTCTGAAAAGTAAATTTTGTAAAAAAGTATATAAGTAAAAAGGTATATTTTTTTCAAACAATCAGAACAATGGAGAGCATGCGACTCATTGTTGGGATTCGTGGACGGAGCTGGAGTCAGTTATGGCCTAATCTAAATTCAAAACTCCGTTAGATTGTTTTCAAAAAATTTTCCAGACAATTATTCCTTCAGAAAAATTATTTGTTATGCAAAATAAATTTATTGTTCTTCAATTTTTTTTTCAAGATGTATAAACGGTAAAAACTGCGCCAAAATCTCAGCTTTCCACATAAATTTTGTATTGTAACCCTAATTGGACCATGGTGTCACTAGTGTCACCGAAAACATCTCTGCATCTCCTCAGCTGTCCCAGGGTGTCACCCGAGTAACCTAAATCAAATAGCAATTTCATTTTTTTTTCTTTTATTTTAACAAATTTTTTGTAGGCTATTGGAAGTTTCAAACCAGAGTTACGACACAAATTTCCAGAGAAATCGATGAAAAAAATTTTCAAAATTTTTGTCTATAACATCATTTTTTGACTTCTAGTAACTTTAAAAAAAATTCAGCTTAATCCATCATTTTTTAAATTGCAATTTATATCTAGTTAATCTGGTGACACTTTGGGACAGCTGTGGAATTCCTAAGACGTTATCGGTGACACTAGTGACACCATGGTCCAGTTAGGGTTAACGTAAATTTTTTCATGGGAATCAGCTCTCCGGCTCAGATCTTAGAAGAGCGCTGATTTCGTTGAAGAAATTCACGTATTTCCGCGTTCGAACTCAAATTTCTTTGATAAGTCCAACTTTATAAATTAAATAAATAAAAAAAAACTCATACAGCTGGAAAGCTGAGATTTTAGGACAGTTTTTGCCGTTCTTGCGTCTTGAAAAAGTATTGGTTCTCATAATTTAATTTCCGATTGAAAAAACTCAAGGTTCCCCAAATAGGGTAAAATTTCCTTTTCAGAGGTCTTTTCATGCCTCAATCCTTGACTAATAAAATTTCAGGCATCTAACTAATAGGACATTCAATGCTCTTTCCAACGGTATCCTCAAATTTGAATTTACTCAGCAAATTAAGGGAGTTATGACCGATTTAGTAATGGAAGGTCAAAATCACATAAAACTTAAAATTGAAAAAAAAATTGGATAAACTAGGGGTTAATAAAAAATTGCTATGAGACATTTTTTGTTGCAAATAAGTTGTAGAATCAGCAGTTTGGTAGACCTGTTTTGTTTACACCTCGTATAGATTATAGGTATCTACTCGACTGTATAAACCACCGGCAGCATTAGTTCATGTATCCTCTGCTAGGGATAACAAAGCGTTCTTCTGTTGAGTCAGATGTGATAAGCTCAGATAATGCGAAGCTGCTGATTCAAGGGAAAAACGCTTTACTATCCCTAGCGGAGGATAGAAGAACTAATCCTGCCAGTGTGGTTTACACGTTTATGGTATCTGGTGCACAAACTATTCTTTAAAACAAAAATAGTACCTAGATACGTCAAAATTGGATGAAATTCGTGTTTTCCTTTTGACGTGGGATCTGATAGAGAAACCGTGTGATCAAATTTGAGTAAAATTCGATTTGGAAGAGGTGAATAAAAACATGAAATGCAAATAATTGACTGTGGAATGCTCGAAGGAATGTTCTCACAAATAAATCTTGCTCTTAAAGATCGATTAAAGTTGGAATGTTAGAAATTTAGGTGTAGGTGCTTACCTGCTGCTGCCATAGGGAGCTACTGCATTCACTTACTCCTAATTTTAAGGAAAATGTACTTCGAAAGTTATTGATGAATAATTCACGATACTTTTGGTTTAATTGTTCATTGTGTTTCATTTCATCGTATCAAAAACTCCACTTCTCTGTACCCTGTAAAAAAACTTTTTTTTCTCTCTTATTTCAATCCGCTCAGAATTGAAAGTTATGTGATCGTACCAATTTTGAGCACAAAGTTCCATCTAGTTTCGTGAATAATGCGCAGTGATGTTACGTCTTAGAAATTACCTACGCCCGTTAGCTGGTGTATGAATTCAAGGGCGGACTTAGGATAGAAAAATCCGAATATAGCATTTACACGTAAAATTGGAGGGTTTACGTAACAATTTGGAGGTTTTCCGTTTCAATTTGGAGGTTTTCAATGTCAAATTGGAGGATAAAGGAAATGGTTCGTTTCACATCAATTAAAAACGCCGTACGAAGGTTAGAATGCGAAAAACTCTGGTGCGTCTAGAAATACCTACTCCGTGCATCATGACGAAGACATTCTGTTTCATGAATCCATCCCTTCCGTTTCAATTTGGAGGTTTTCCGTTTCAATTTGGAGGATAAAGGAAATAGTTCGTTTCACATCAATTAAAAACGCCATGTGAAGGTTAGAATGCGAAAAACTCCGGTGCGTCTAGAACTACCTACTCCGTGCATTATGACGAAGACATTCCGTTTCATGAATCCATCCCTTCCGTTTCAATTTGGAGGTTTTCCGTTTCAATTTGGAGGATAAAGGAAATGGTTCGTTTCACATCAATTAAAAACGCCATGCGAAGGTTGGAATGCGAAAAACTCCGGTGCGTCTAGAAATACCTACTCCGTGCATCATGACGAAGACATTCCGTTTCATGAATCCATCCCTTCCGTTTCAACTTGGAGGTTTTCCGTTTCAATTTGGAGGATAAAGGAAATGGTTCGTTTCACATCAATTAAAAACGCCATGCGAAGGTTAGAATGCGAAAAACTCCGGTGCGTCTAGAAATACCTACTCCGTGCATCATGACGAAGACATTCCGTTTCATGAATCCATCCCTTCCGTTTCAATTTGGAGGATAAAGGAAATGGTTCGTTTCACATCAATTAAAAACGCCATGCGAAGGTTAGAATGCGAAAAACTCCGGTGCGTCTAGAAATACCTACTCCGTGCATCATGACGAAGACATTCCGTTTCATGAATCCATCCCTTCCGTTTTAACTTGGAGGTTTTCCGTTTCAATTTGGAGGATAAAGGAAATGGTTCGTTTCACATCAATTAAAAACGCCATGCGAAGGTTAGAATGCGAAAAACTCCAGTGCGTCTAGAAATACCTACCCTGTGCATCATGACAAAGACATTCTGTTTCATGAATCCATCCCTTCCGTTTCAATTTGGAGGTTTTCCGTTTCAATTTGGAGGATAAAGGAAATGGTTCGTTTCACATCAATTAAAAACGCCATGCAAAGGTTAGAATGCGAAAAACTCCAGTGCGTCTAGAAATACCTACCCTGTGCATCATGACAAAGACATTCTGTTTCATGAATCCATCCCTTCCGTTTCAATTTGGAGGTTTTCCGTTTCAATTTGGAGGATAAAGGAAATGGTTCGTTTCACATCAATTAAAAACGCCATGCAAAGGTTAGAATGCGAAAAACTCCAGTGCGTCTAGAAATACCTACCCTGTGCATCATGACGAAGACATTCTGTTTCATGAATCCATCCCTTCCGTTTCAATTTGGAGGTTTTCCGTTTCAATTTGGAGGATAAAGGAAATGGTTCGTTTCACATCAATTAAAAACGCCATGCAAAGGTTAGAATGCGAAAAACTCCAGTGCGTCTAGAAATACCTACCCTGTGCATCATGACGAAGACATTCCGTTTCATGAATCCATCCCTTCTGTTTCAATTTGGAGGTTTTCCGTTTCAATTTGGAGGATAAAGGAAATGGTTCGTTTCACATCAATTAAAAACGCCATGCAAAGGTTAGAATGCGAAAAACTCCAGTGCGTCTAGAAATACCTACCCTGTGCATCATGACGAAGACATTCCGTTTCATGAATCCATCCCTTCTGTTTCAATTTGGAGGTTTTCCGTTTCAATTTTGAGGATAAAGGAAATGGTTCGTTTCACATCAATTAAAAACGCCATGCGAAGGTTAGAATGCAAAAAACCCCGGTGCGTCTAGAAATACCTACTCCGTGCATCATGACGAAGACATTCCGTTTCATGAATCCATCCCTTCTGTTTCAATTTGGAGGTTTTCCGTTTCAATTTGGAGGTTTTCAATGTCAAATTGGAGGATAAAGGAAATGGTTCGTATCAAATCAATTAGAAACGCCGTGCGAAGGTTAGAATTCAGAAAACTCTGGTGCGTCTAGAAATACCTACCCCGTGCATCATGACGAAGACATTCCGTTTCATGAATCCATCCCTTCCGTTTCAATTTGGAGGTTTTCAATGTCAAATTGGAGGATAAAGGTAATGGTTCGTTTCACATCAATTAAAAACGCCATGCGAAGGTTAGAATGCGGGAAACTCCGGTGCGGCTAGGAATACCTACTCCGTGCATCATGACGAAGACATTCCGTTTCATGAATCCATCCCTTTCGTTTCAATTTGGAGGTTTTCAATGTCAAATTGGAGGATAAAGGAAATGGTTCGTTTCATATCAATCAAAAACGCCATGCGAAGGTTAGAATTCAGAAAACTCCGGTGCGTCTAGAAATACCTTCCCCGTGCATCATGACGAAGACATTCCGTTTCATGAATCCATCCCTTCCGTTTCAATTTGGAGGTCTTCCGTTTCAATTTGGAGGTTTTCCGTTTCAATTTGGAGGTTTTCAATGTCAAATTGGAGGATAAAGGAAATGGTTAGTTTCACATCAATTAAAAACGCCGTGCGAAGGTTAGAATGCGGAAAACTCCGGTGCGTCTAGAAATACCTACCCTGTGCATCATGACGAAGACATTCCGTTTCATGAATCCATCCCTTCTGTTTCAATTTGGAGGTTTTCCGTTTCAATTTGGAGGTTTTCCGTTTCAATTTGGAGGATAAAGGAAATGGTTCGTTTCACATCAATTAAAAACGCCATGCAAAGGTTAGAATGCGAAAAACTCCAGTGCGTCTAGAAATACCTACCCTGTGCATCATGACGAAGACATTCCGTTTCATGAATCCATCCCTTCTGTTTCAATTTGGAGGTTTTCCGTTTCAATTTGGAGGACAAAGGAAATGGTTCGTTTCACATCAATTAAAAACACCGTGGGAAGGTTGGAATGCGGAAAACTCTGGTGCGTCTAGAAATACCTACTCCGTGCATCATGACGAAGACATTCCGTTTCATGAATCCATCCCTTTCGTTTCAATTTGGAGGTCTTCAATGTCAAATTGGAGGATAAAGGAAATGGTTCGTTTCATATCAATCAAAAAAGCCGTGCAAAGGTTAGAATGCGGAAAACTCCGGTGCGTCTAGAAATACCTACTCCGTGCATCATGACGAAGACATTCCGTTTCATGAATCCATCCCTTCCGTTTCTATTTGGAGGTTTTCCGTTTCAATTTGGAGATTTTCAATGTCAAATTGGAAGATAAAGGAAATGGTTCGTTTCACGTCAATTAAAAACGCCGTGCGAAGGTTAGAATGCGGAAAACTCCGGTGCGTCTAGAAATACCTACTCCGTGCATCATGACGAAGACATTCCGTTTCATGAATCCATCCCTTCCAAATGCCATTCTTTTTAAGGTGCCTATTCACGCGTTCATTTGATGTTACCGCTTTCCCTGAAGCTTTAACATGAATTATATCATGTATTTCTGTCATCATCCAATTTGAAATGGGAAAACCTTCGAATGTCTGAGTAAAACCTCCTTAATGATGAGTAAAACCTCCTTAATGATGTGTAAAACCTCTCATTTGTTGTGTAAAACCTCCACTTTGACGAGTGCTATACAGGGTGTCCGAGAAACATACGGCCAAACTTCAGGGTTCGATTCTACAAGGTATTTCCAACAAAGAATGTCTTATAGCAATTTTCTTTTAACCCCTTGTTTTTTCAAGTTTTTTCGATTTGAAGATTTTTTTTCGTATATTGAACCTTTCTCACTTAAATGTCTACAGCTCCCTTATAATCAGTGGAAATTCAAATCTGATTACACCGTTGAAAAGAGTATTAAATTTCCCATCAGATGAGCTACAACACACATTTTAAACCTCGCACCTAGTTAGATTTTTTCTAGTCCAAACTTAAACATTTGCGTTTTTTGACGAAATTCTCGAGAAATTTTTACCCATTTTCCGTAGAGGAAAATCAATGCGGTTTTCAGCAAAAACATCTTCAAAATCTCAGGTTTCCAACGGTATAGCCAAAAACTATTTTACAACCGAATTTAGAGGAGGAATCTGTGTTCGAACACGGAAAAACTTGAATTTTTTCAACGAAATCGACGTTTTGACGGGAGGATTTGGGGTTGGATGGAGGGCGAGAGGAGACCCTCGAATCCTCCCGTCAAAACGTCGATTTCTTTGGAAAAAATCCACGTTTTTTCGTATTCAAACACAGATTTCTCCCTTCAATTGAACTTTAAAATATTTTTGTTTATTATACCGTTCGAAACCTGAGATTTTGAGGACGTTTTTGCTGAAAACCGCATTGAATTTCCTCCACAGGAAATGGGTGGAAATCTCTTGAAAATTGTGTGAAAAAAACTCAAAATTGCAAAGTTTTAAGTTTGGACTAGAAAAAGTCTAACTAGGTGCGAGGTTAAAAATATGTGTTGCAGCTCATCTGACGGGAAATTGAATGCTCTTTTCAAGGGTGTAATCAGATTTAATTTCCAGGTGAAATAATGGAGCTAAGATCATTTTAGTGAGACAAAATTCAACATATGAAAAAAATCTTTAAATTGAAAAAACAAGGTGTTAAGACAAAATTGCTTGGAGACATTTCTTGTTGCAAATTGGTTGTAAAATTGACCCCTGAAGTTTGGCCTTATCTTTCTCGGACACCCTGTATACTATATTTACAATCCTGAGTCGGGCTCGCTACCACTTGGGCCAGGGAATGCGCAGAGGTGCGAAGAGGAAGCTGATCACATCATCTCGTCAGACAAATTTTGACCAAATTTCGCTCTCAAAATTGGTACGATTATCTACTTTTGAATTCTAAGCAGATTAAAATGAGTAAATTTGTTCCTCCATCAACCTTACGCACTTATTTGTTTAGAAGTTTAAATTATCCATCTTATAAGTCCATTAATCCATGTTTGACCGTTTAATTTTCGATTCTTATACGAATAAATAACACCACAACAATCCAATATACATCGTACAATCGTACGACCTTCACAGCAACGCTGAAACATCTAAAGATCATCACAATCTGTACGCCTCCCTACCTACCCATTTTGTCTTGGTTTACTTTACCATTATGTTTTGATACCATTTTTGCAACAACGTTTTCACGCAACAATTCCATTTTCATCATTTCCACTGTAAATCCTGTAATAGTCCTTACTCAGTTAACCTTCATCCTCAATTCGTTAAATTTATTCCCAACATGTTGTATTTTGGGGGCTACGTGACGCTCGATTACGTTCAATTGTCCGTCAATTGACTCCAAATTTGTACATACCTTCAATTCTTCTCAAGGGTACAGCCAATTTCTTTCCACGAGCAAACATTTCTGGTTTCAACTTTCCACTTTTCCAAAATTCTTCACTGGTACTAACAGACCAATTCTACAGTAATTTTTCAGCTTTATGCAAATAAATAATACTTTAAAATAATTCACATAACCCCCTGAACGTATTATGATTGGCTTTTCTCACACTAATTAGCTGATTAGTAGATTTGTGGGTGACTACACGGTATTTTATGTTATCTATTTACGTTGATGATTCATAAAATTATGATGTTCTGCCCTCAACTACTAAAATGTTGATGAAAAGCATGGAAAATTCAAGTGTAACTGGAAAAATTAAGGGGATCTCAGTCGGTCGCTGCTTCTTCTTCGTTGCGGGTTAGTCTAATCTCTTAAGAAAAAGCGCCCCCCCACTCAATCTATCTCTCTCTGAAGGAGCAACATTGCCACCCACCACCCCCATTGCCTCCACAGCCATCTCATGACTGGTCAGTTTTCTGAGGAAATAATCATCCAATTTTCATGTTTTGTGTGGCATTCTTCTTATTTTGTATACAGGGTGTCTCACGGGAACCGGACGAAAAACAAATGAATGTAACTCCAATGGTTGAAGTCTTAAATTTTTCATATTTTTATCAGAAGGTAGGGAATTAAATGCCATTTTAAGTTTTAAAAATAACATCGGACAAATGGTGCCCATCTTGTTCGAAACACGTGGCAAGTCTGTCCAGGAAGTTTCGGTGGACGCGCTCCAGTAAGTCTTGATCAATTGACGCAACTTGAGGCGTTATTTCTTCCTTCAAAGCTTCCAAAGTGGAGGGTTTTGATTCATGAACGCGTGATTTAAGGTATCCCCAAAGGCAGGTCCGTGCTGCCAAAGAGTCCCATCTGGAGCAGGAGTGTGCAGAGATTGAGCAGTACAGCGCCAAATATGACTCGTTCAATATGCACAAGAAAGTTAAGCAGGCCGCTGGGTTGTGTAGGAGTCGTCGGATTGGTACCTTGTGCGACCGTTCTGGCAACATCCTTGCTAACTTACAGGAGAAGCTGATTGAGTGGACGAGGTATGTTGGAGCGCTTTTTGCTGATGGCGCACGGTCCGTTGGTCATTCAGTTCATGATGATGATGGGGTAGATATAGCCCGGGACGAGGTAGAGCATGCACTGCACCTGATGAAGAATGGGAAAGCACCTGGGAAGGATGAAGTGCACGTGGAAGTTGTAAAGTTGTTGGCAGATGAGCAGTCACTCCACCTTCTGGTAGACTTGTTCAATGCCATATATACGACAGGTATATTCCCGAAAGATTGGCTTAAATCTACCTTCATCGCTGTTCCAAAGAAGCCCAATGCAAGAATGTGCTGCGATTACCGTACAATTAGCCTGATGAGCCATGTACTGAAGTTGTTCCTCAAAGTGATTCATCTTCGTATATATCGAAAATGTGAAGCCCATGTCGGCGATAGCCAGTTCGGCTTCAGAAATGGGTTTGGTACGCGAGAGGCTCTATTTGCGATGCAAGTACTTGTGCAACGATGTAGGGACGTCAATGTGGATGTCTATGCATGTTTCATCGATTATGAGAAGGCTTTTGACATGGTCCGTCATGAGGATCTGTTGGAGGTGCTTAGAAGCTTGGGTTTGGATGGCCGGGACTTGCGTATAATAGGTAATCTGTATTGGCAGCAGACAGCGGATGTGCGAGTTGACGGTTCTTTTACCGAGTCGCCATACAGAGAGGAGTAAGGCAGGGGTGTGTATTATCTCCCCTCCTTTTCAATCTGTATTCCGAACAGATCTTCCAGAGGTCACTTGAAGAAAGGCCGGAGGGCATCGTGGTGAACGGAATTATAGTTAACAATATCCGATATGCTGATGACACTGTTCTCCTAGCTGCGAGCCTCGCAGATCTCTAGATTTTGGTGAATTCTGTTGTCGAAGCCAGTGTAGAGAGATGCCTAAAGTTAAATGTCCGAAAAACGAAATGGATGGTGATCAGCAAGGACAATCGCGTTTCCCAAGAGCCATTGGCAGTAGGAGGTGAAGTGATTGAGAGGGTTGAATCCTTCAAGTACCTGGGTTGCCTTCTTAACGCCAATTGGGATGCTGCACGGGAAGTACGTTGTAGAATAGAGATGGCAAGATCTGCATTCTACAAGATGAGGAAAGTTTTAGTGAGCCGTGACCTTAGCCTTGCCATTAGGGTGCGCGTACTGAGATGCTACGTGTTCAGCCTCCTACTATATGGTGTGGAGGCCTGGACGTTAACTGAAACCCTGTGCAGCAAAATCCAAGCATTTGAAATGTGGACGTATCGCCGTATCTTGAAGATTCCCTGGGTGGACAGAGTGACGAATGTCGAGGTGCTCCGCAGAATGAATAAGGATGTAGAGCTTATGGACTCCATCAAAAGGCGGAAGCTTGAGTACCTCGGACACGTCATGAGGAATGACAAGTACCATTTCCTGCAACTTGTCATCCAAGGGAAGATTACTGGGCAGCGGGGTGTTGGTCGGAGGCGAACTTCGTGGCTTAAGAACCTACGCCAGTGGTTCGGGCTCAGTACACCCTCGCTTTTTAGGGCCGTAGTCGACAAGGACCAGGTCTCGCTACTGATCGCCAACGTCCTTCGAGGGCAGGGCACTTAAAGAAGAAGAAAGGAAGAAGTCACAAGACGTCAAGTCTGGGGACCTTGGGGGCCATTGCACGTCCCCAGAGCGTGTCCAAATCCATGGCCGTTCTGTGCACAAACGAGCTCAATCACTGCACATTTCATCCGCTTCTCTCAATCGAATCATCAAGCGTAATTTAAAGTGGCATCCGTACAAGTTGTCAATCGTTCAGCAGTTGAAACCTACTGATTACCCACAGCTTGTTTGGTTTCAGCAAGATGGGGGCCCCCCTCACACTTCCAGAGCCGCAATCGCCCTCTTGCGCCAGATGTTCCCCAAACGCCTTGTGTCACGCTCTGGGGACGTGCAATGGCCCCCAAGGTCCCCAGACTTGACGTCGTGTGACTTCTTCCTTTGGGGATACCTTAAATCACGCGTTTATGAATCAAAACCCTCCACTTTGGAAGCTTTGAAGGAAGAAATAACGTCTCAAGTTGCGTCAATTGATCAAGACTTACTGGAGCGCGTCCACCGAAACTTCCTGGACAGACTTGCCACGTGTTTCGAACAAGATGGGCACTATTTGTCCGATGTTATTTTTAAAACTTAAATGGCATTTAATTCCCTACCTTCTGATAAAAATATAAAAAATTTAAGACTTCAACCATTGGAGTTACATTCATTTGGTTTTCGTCCGGTTCCCGTGAGACACCTTGTAATCTCTACAGCCATGCACTTGTTTAATTTCAAAAGTAAAAAAACCTAAATTTGAAATTTTTAAGTCAATTTAAAAATGTATTAGTGCATCTTTGTCGGGAATTGAAAAACTAAAATATTGCCGTAGGAATCATCAAAATCGACCAATAATTGACAGAGAAAAGTGGGAAACCCCGTTCATTCGCTAACTGAGACCCCCTTGATGTAATCCTTTCTGAATCTTCAGAAAAGATATTGCATTTGCCTATTTATCAAATTAGATGTCGATGTTTATTGTCCAACTGTGTCCAAACACCCACAAATATACTGTCTTTATACACTAAGTTGAATTCTGCATGAGTTTCGTAGGTGCCTAATTACTGCCGTGCTCAGCCAGAAAGTCGTATCTTGACTTCACCCAACTATTGGGAAAGTAACGTGGCGAAGTAACTCTTTCGCGGGATTATTTTTCCCCCTTTTACCACAATGGGGTATTTCAGTCAATTTAAAAAAAAAAAAATTTCAAAAGAGTGTGGCTCAGGAATAACGGTAATTGGGTCTGTTTGTCAAGAAAATGTTTTTAAAAAATCAGAGAAGCTAAGGAAAGTTGAAGATTTGAATGGTGTGACGTAGCTAGCCAACTGTCTTTGAAAAAAGTATCCATGCACAGAGAAGCGATGAAACCCTTGGGGAATCTCTTGGATACTACAAAATACTACTCACACACGCGCGTGGCATAAGTGTGTGTGCGTTTAGGGAGGCCCGCCTTTTGGTTTATTATTTTCAATAATAAGCCTTTGGAATCGAGCAAGAAAAAAAAAATTTTAACCCCCCCTCAAAATTTGATGTTTTACGTTTCAAGGTACGTAGAATCTGAAAATCGAATAAAAAAATTTCCGTCCGTCCGCCGTACGCCGTCCGCCGTACGCGGCACTTTTCTTAGCAACACTGGACCGATTTGGTTCAAATTTGGTATATGGGCTCCATTTGGGGTCTAGTTGTGCCGCGAAGCTTTTGGTTGATGTAGGTCACTTCTAAGGGGTGAAAATTAAGGGTTGAAATTTTCAAGAGTGCCCTAGCTCGACAACTCTCGAAATAAAGGTATCGTTTTTTCACCAATTTTAAATAGTACAGAATTTTTAAAAATTTTTGAGACCACCCGGAGCTCTGTAGGACAAACCGTTCGGTCCCTACGAGTATTTGAAGGTTTTCCTTCGATAAAACAGAATCATGAGTGTGAATCGCAAAAGAGGTCTAATCGCCGTTCAAATTTTATCGGACTAAAATGCGATCGCTGTTCATTTCTTCGATTTGTATACAGTTTTGCCTTCTGCGTAACCAGTAATCAAATTTCCATATCAAGCTTTCTATTTTTCGAATCGAGTGTGAAGCGTTTAGTTCTTTCTAATAAACTTGATTGTGAAGGTGTGAAGCCATTATAGTGTGGTAGGTAGTACCTACCAATAGGTAGGTGTGGTAGGTAAAAAAAAATTGGTAGGTAAAACAATGTTTGTAGGTAAAAAACGCTGCAAATCATTGCTCACTGATCAGATCACTGATCAGCTGAGTGAGCTCCGAAGCCATTTTCAATGCTATTGAATGGAAGTGCTCTTCCAGGCGTCTCCAGCATTCGAGGATATCTTCTTCACTCCTCACATCACTGATCAGCTGAGTGAGCTCCAAAGCCATTTTCAATCCTATTGAATGGAGGTGCTCTTCCAGGCGTCTCCAGCATTCGAGGAGATCTTCTTCACTCCTCACATCACTGATCAGCTGAGTGAGCTCGAAAGCCATTTTCAATCCTATTGAATGGAGGTGCTCTTCCAGGCGTCTCCAGCATTCGAGGATATCTTCTTCACTCCTCACATCACTGATCAGCTGAGTGAGCTCGAAAGCCATTTTCAATCCTATTGAATGGAAGTGCTCTTCCAGGCGTCTCCAGCATTCGAGGAGATCTTCTTCACTCTTCTGATCACTGATCAGCTGAGTGAGCTCCGAAGCCATTTTCAATCCTATTGAACGCAGGAGCTGAAATTTGAGAGGGAAGGTCAAGGGAGAATACAGATGGTGGTAGGTGCTATTGATGGAGAACCAGTGATCTATACAGAAGGATGATCTATACAGAAAATAATAAACCTTTGAGCAATGATTTGCAGAGATTTGGGGAATCTCTTGGATACTACAAAATACTACTCACACACGCGCGTGGCATAAGTGTGTGTGCGTTAAGGGAGGCCCGCCTTTTTTTCAAACGAGTGATCTCTAATTAATTTTTCTACCACATGTTATAGTATCATTGGACTTAAAGTTGGAGTATATAGGTTTTCAAGGGTGCTGAATCCAAATTTGAGGTCAAAAACCTGAATTTCCGACCCACCGAAATACCCCATTAAAGGTTTTTCTTAAAGGAAATTCGTAGCCAAATCGATTTCTGGAGTCAAAATTAAGTATTAATATTGAGTAATATTTTGAGTGAAAATTCTCAAAAAACGATGATTTGAGTTTACGCGTCGTAAACCCGAAGTTACGACTATTCTTTGTGAATACGCAACCATGAGACTTCGGAATGCTAAGCACATTTTAATTCCTAAAACTTTATAATGGGAGGTGCGCCTGAATCTTAAGAAAATTTTTAATCTAAAGTCGACCTCATCTTGAGAATTTTGACTCCAGCCGTTCTCTTTTTCTTTGATTTTTCAAAGTTTCGAAAGTTTATGACGTCACGCGCCCCCCAGCCAGCTGTGACGTCATAAACATTCGAAACTTTGAAAAATCGTAGAAAAAAATGTCTTCTGACGCTAGAAGGTCGCGGTTGGTGTCAAAATGAGGAATTTCACCGAATTCTGTTTGCATTTTTCCTGAATAGTTAATGGTGTGGGATAGATGAAAATCCGGTTGATTTCGTAAAATAAGTCTCCCGTTATTCTTGGGAGACAATCAAAATTTATGATTTCAAAAAATTGCTGGGGAAACGGACCTCTTCAACGTGAAGCAGGAACGCTCGCTGATTGGCTGTTCAGATTGCCGCCTCCTCCCAGTGTTGCCTGATGGTATGACAAAATCGTGTTATCTAAGAGGAAAGTTATCAAACAAAAATAGGGGAAACCTAATTTTCCCCCATCTTGCTTTTTCTATTTTTGACATTTTCATGTCTGCTTTGGCACATGAACTGAAAAATAGTCACGAAAACTAAGCAAATCTTGCTCACGCGACCAATAAATAAAATAGACTCACTGTAAATAAATAAATAAAATAGAATAAATAAATAAAATAGATAAATAAATAAAATAGATAAATAAATAAAATAGATAAATAAATAAAATAGAACAATCAACAACCTTACATTTTGCTCTGGTACATGAACTGAAAAATCGTCTCGCAAACTTTGATGCGTAGTGTTGTCAACAATCTTGTTGTGTAGTGGTTGACATGAAAATATCCCAATGTGTTGCAGACTCGTATGCAAGCATTTAAAATTCGAATGATTTCTTCAGTTGTTCGATTTCGAACTTTACTGGTTTTGTGAAATGTTGCATCTGGGGACTATAGATTTCTCGATCTCAGCGCTTCAAGCGGCCGTACATGAACTATTCCAGGATGACGTCATCCTCCCGGTTTTATTAAACGTTCATATTTTCTACACTGTTTTGTTTGTTCGTAAATTAGGAAGTACGGGCTGAAAGTTCGCCATAGGGGGTTTTTTCGAGGTGCTGAATCCGGTTTTGGGGTCAAAAATAGGAAATTCCATCATGGTGAAATTCCTCATTCTCAGAATGAGGTCTAGTTTGGATTTAAAATAACAATAAACAGTTTTTCCGACCCATGCGCACACCCTATTATTTGTATTCAAGTCAAGAAACCATTTCACCTTAATTATTTTGTCCTCCCTCTTTGCTTAAAGTCAATCGTATTTCATATCTGTGTTCAGAGTGTAAGAAAAAAACAGCCGAATCAATAAAAATATACGATTATTCATGTAAAGTATAACCGTAAAGTCACCTCTAAATTCCGAGTTTTCAGAGGCAAAAAGTCGTATCATGTTGATTCAGAATGCAAGAAGTCGTATTGTCGAAATACCAAGGCCGATTTCCAAATCAGTCTCAAGATACGAGTTTTCTTCCTCTGAATCGCTCTGATGCGACTAGTTCCTTAGCAGAATCAAGTTAACACGCCTTAACACGAAAATCAGGAGGATTGTTTGAGGCTTTTCTGGTAGAGATACGACTCTAAAACTCCGAAAATCGATAGAAATCGACACCCGAAACCCCCGGGGACCAATAACTCAATTTGGTCAAATTTTCACGTTACGACTTTCTGGCTTAGCACGGCAGTTTAGGTATGTAATATTGTGTTGATGGTTTTAGTGCTTCTCTTTATTAGAAGTGTTTCATAGCTTTGTTACTACTTGAATAATTGCATTATCGAGTTATGACTGATGTATATACTGGGGCACAAGTCCCTAGATCCTTAACCACCCCCACCTGTCTTGGTGGATCTCGTAGCGTCAAAAGACTGAAAGGTGCCAACTCGACTCTTGAATCACTTCCAGTTCAGACTGGCAGTGCTGAACTCTGTACTTCCATAACAGTAGGTTCGTTCTATCAGGAACCCCAGTCGAACTTACCAGAAGAGTCTCGCGGGAGCACACCGAAAAGCACAACTAGCGCTCCCAGCAGCTTTGAGTACTACGTACTAGTCAGCTGATCGTGTATCATGTGAGGACTAGACGTCATTAGTGTCATACCGGCGATAGTTCTCCCTGGCCCCATGGGGAGCGCAAACAACCGCCAATTTACCGCTTATTATGTTATTGCATAAGTAAATCCATCCACACTGGCATGCATCTTGTTCAACATAGTTCTTGATCGGGCAATCAAGGACGCTGGTTTGGATCGCCGAGGCACCATCTTCAACCGTAGCGTCCAAATACTGGCATATGCAGACGACATCGATGTGATTGGCAGGAGTGAGCGGGATGTGAGGGAGGCTTTCTTGGCATTAGACCGGGAAGCACGAAAAATGGGACTCGTGGTGAATGAGCAAAAAACGAAATACATGATTGCAATGCGTAATCCACCACCAATCCAACACATTGGCATGGGTGAGTACAGATTCCAGGGTGTTGAATCCTTTCAATACCTTGGGTCTGTTGTCACAGCTGCTAATGATATGTCCCGAGAAATCGCAGCTAGACTTGTGGCTGCCAACAGAAGCTACTTTGGATTGGTGGGGCACTTCAAGTCCCGTAACGTGTCAAGGAATACCAAGCTCCTCCTGTACAAGACCCTCGTCCGTCCGATCCTCACGTACGGCTCAGAAACATGGACCCTGACTGCAGCAAATCTAAACGCACTTGAGGTCTTTGAGAGAAAGATCCTGAGAAGGATATTTGGACCAGTCAGGGAAGGCACACAGTGGCGAACCCGGTATAATAATGAAGTCTACTCTCTGTATAATGACCAGCGCATTACCGGGTTCATTAAATGTGGGAGGCTGCGCTGGGCCGGCCACGTAGCACGCATGGCTGACACAGAGACACCAAGCAGCATCCTACGAGGGAGTCCTGGAGGAAGGCGGCCTAGAGGTAGACCTGGTCTCTGCTGGCTGGATGGAGTGGAAGAGGATTGTCGGGCGATGATGGGCGTGAGAAATTGGAGGGTTGTTGCCGGGGATCGGACGGAATAGCGACGGCTACTGGAGCAGGTCAAGGCCCAACACGGGCTGTAGCATCATGGGGTTGGTTGGTTGGTATAAGTAAATCCATATTCAACTAAAATAATGAAAAACCAAGACGACTAAGCTCCAGCCCTTTGTATCATTTTACACACATTGTACAATGGTACCTACCTAATGATATATTATATCTTCGTTTTATTATATAACTCTTTTAAAAAAATATTTACCCAATACACTTCATCATTCACTTCTTACATCTCATCACTTCTTCATTGATTGGCCACACAATGTGGATGAAATATTTATCTTAATTAGGTAGTCCTTATTGATTTTCTTATTAGATAATAAAGAGTGAAAAATATAAACAACTGCGAATATCATATATAATTATAACCCATTTTAAATAAATAAATGATGATATGAAATATGAATACTGGAGAATATTAAAAAGGAATCCAAACTAACCAGCAATATTCATGTGTCGTTTGTTTGGTAATTTCATAACTTTTTCATGGTGCGTCGTAGGGAATAGTGAAATTCAAATTGCCTTTTTTAGAGATTGTCGCTTAGCAAGTATCTATATTAGGAAAAAGTTCCATTTTCTAACAAAAGGAGGGAGCAAGTACCTAAAGAAATCGATTCTACTCGGCGAGATGAATCCAACGATAGGTACCAAAAGCTCGATTTTGGAAATATCGTCACTTGAGAGGTATTTTTGTATAACTCGGTCTAATTGATGTTAAAGCGTGATTAACAAGACTTTGGTAGTTAAATAAGGTTGAGATGAAAATAAGAAAAAATGTCTATAATTTGCCTGTGCTGCACTTTCGGGGCTTTCTTGTTAATCACTCATTAACATCAAATTATCAATAACATTGGTCATCCTCACATGATACACGATCAGCTGACTAGTACTCGAAGCTGCCGTGAGCGCTAGTTGTGCCTTTCGATGTGCTCCCGCGAGACTCTTCTGAACTAACCTCTGTTTATCAGAATAATTCAGTTAACTGCAACTGAACAGTCAGACAAAGGTGACAACCTAAAGGAGTTCTCTTAAGGTGCCATAGAAAAAAATCCTCCCATCTGAAACCTCTTGCATTAACTGCTCATTCTAATGTTCACCATCAAAACTATTCTGCCTACTTTTTGCTTCTGAGTCTAGCAAGGTAGCGGAAGCTTTGTTTTCACTTTTCAAGGTCGAAAAAATAAGTTCTCCAAAATCGAACGTGTCAGACCTTTCTGAACAATTTTGGTTCCGTGTCTGTCTGTCATGAAATCCTTGTAACCGGCATAACTATACGAAGTTATCGTCCGATTTTGATAACATTTTCAGGGATTGTGCGGGTTGGTGTAGCCGCTGCGCATGCGCAAACGTGAATTCCTTGTAACAGTCATAACTTCCATAATGTCAATCAGTGCAGTAATGAGTTTTTTGAGGGTTCATTCATTAGTAATAAAAAGCTGGATGAACTCTTTCAAAAACATCAGTTCTAAAAAATTGGTTTAAATTGACGAGACATAAAGTCCGAGTTGACAATTCCATTCAAATATTTCAATTTTGATTCAAAAACGATCATTTTTCATCAGGCAAATGATGAAAATCAACAAAACTGATCTCAATTGATACTTATGAGAGCTTCGTTTTGACTAATTTCCCTGATCTAAAGGATCGCTAGACTTTGAAAGCCCGGTATTGAAATCTGGTTATTGTCACATCAGTATTCATTCGTGGTGTAAACGACTTTATCATTAGGTATTACTTAATTATGGTGTTTACATTATGTAAGTCGGTGCTAATGATTGTGTTTGCCGAAGATAGAGCGAGCACCCTGCCTGCCTCCCCGACCAGGATGCGCCACTCCCGCACCGCCCCCTCTCCCAGCCAAGCCAAAACCCCAAGTGAGTATCTTTTATTTCACTCGAAATGGAACTTTTCAAACTATAATAAAGTAAACACTGGGTAGATCACGTAATCTGGAGTGTTTTGGGGCAGATGGATTATCCTCTTCAAAAAATACTTGAGGGCCTGCTCAACTGTTTGGTATCCCCAAACCAATGTATTTATCATCTTCATAGACCATGCACAACATCTTCCATCAAGGTTAGTTACCATGTATGCAAATTTGCTGGAATAAAATGACCCTTCGTTATTCAAAGCTGCAGGGTAAGTCTTGCATTGATGAAATGTGTCACTTCACAAAATCAGATATCTGAAACAAATTTTAAAAAAGGGCCAGATTTCGTTTGTCTTCTGAAAACTGAAAGGGAAGGAAAAACAGGGGAAGAAAACAGGCATTGTGATGTCATTTGGCGAAAGAAGGTCGAAAACACCAGTGAAATATTCCTGTCAAACAGGCCTAGCTCACAGTTTATCCACTAGAGGGCTTTGCCAAAGGTACCAGAGTACCCAAATATCAATTTACACTCAATATTGAAGATAGCTTGCCAGGATTTGCTTAATATTTCGCCATTGTTTCAAATTTTAGGTCGTTACCTCCCCTGTGACGCCTCCATCATCTTCAGATGATGAGTACGCCAAATCTGCGTTCGATTCAAAGGCGAATTTTGACTCAAAGAAATCCGTTTTTGAGCGTCCATCGTCCAACAACCACCACATGGCCAACGGCAGCGCCATGGCGGTACCGATGGGGTCCATGGCGACACCGATGGGCTCCCTGGCGGGACAGATGGGCTCCATGGCGGGACAGATGGGGTCCATGGCGGGTCAGATGGGCTCTATGGCGTCAAGCGGCTTGGCGGGACAGAGTCCGACGAATGACGGCGGGTTCGACGCCGAGAGTTTGGACTCTGTACAGCTCGGGGTGGCTCAACCTCCCATCGTGACGTCAGCGCCATCTTCACCGCCCAAGTATACACTCAAGGTCAACAGGTAAGTCAAAATTGAAAGAAAACATAGTCGAATCGCATGGGGTACTCCAGTGATTGTAATTTCTTTAACCTCTACCATTTTGTCTCCTATGCCAAAATTACTATAAACAATGATGATTTTGTTTAACGTTTAACACATTCAACACGAGACATTGACCCAAGAAGTTGCAAGAAAACAAAGTTGAGTTTTCCCCGTTTTGTGTGGGTGAGAAATAGGATGCTATGCATGCTGAGGAAAATGGTGTCTATTAAATAGAAACATAACAAGATATCGAGTATTTAATTAGGCAGGTTCACGTCATGCCGGTGACTTGGCAAGTGGTTGACAAGGATTGGCATCACTCCATTTCCTGGGATAGCTTAGTGTGGACTTGTAGTTAACCCTGATAAGTGTGGGTCGGTCTCCTTGGTCCCGTCGGGTCGCCAACATAAGGTGAAGTTGTGGGGGTTTTGTCGTTGGACAATCCCCCATTTCGTCTCGATCCGTGTTGGAGGTTTGGCGGTACCTCGGAGTCGACTTCATGGGGGTGGCCACTATAACTGCCAGCTGTGTGGACCTTGGTAGAGCGCTAGCTCGCGTTACCAAGGCTCCATTGAAGCCACAGCGGGAGCTGCGCCTCCTCTGTACATACTTACTGCCAAAGCTAACCTATGGGTTAGTCTTTGGCAGGCTTACAGTGGGGAGGCTGCAAGAATTAGATCGAGAAGTTCGCTCTGCTGTGCACTCTTGGCTGAAGTCCCCTCCTGGTGTCCCAAGTGCCTATATTCATGCACTGGTCGAATCCGGTGGGCTTGGCATTGTGTCTCTCTCGGCATGTATCCCTTCACTGCGCCGCCGGCGCCTGCTAGCCCTTCATTGGTCGAGCTGGGAGGTCGCCCGTGCGGCTGCTGATCTTGATTTCTTCAGGCAGCAGTTAGCATGGTGCGACCGAGCAACACCATCTGCTCCAAAACCCAGTTCGTCTGCTGCGCTGCATGAGTCAGTGGATGGTAAAGAACTCTGGCAGTGCTCCGAAAGCCCTATCTCTTCCCAGTGGGTAGATTGGGCTTTGGAGGGCATTGGGGCCCGCGACTACCGACACTATCACTCCATTCGCATGGCAACTCTGCCAACTGCAGTACGGTGTTCGAGAGGTAGTCGCGAGACAACCCTGCCCCTTTGCCGCGCCTGTTGGAGTAGAAATGAACATTTGTATCATGTAGTGCAGCAGTGTCCTCGGACTCATGGTGGCCGCATTCTACGTCATGATGCGGTTGCCAAGCAGATAACAGGTGCCTTGTCATCTAGCAGCTGGGATGTTGAGAGGGAGAGATTGTATCACATGCCAAGTGACCAGGGTAAGAAGCCCGACCAAAGAATTCCGTTAGTTCAACTGCCAATCGCCAGTAAGCCTCACTTGGGGCTGGGAACTAGATTAACTTTCTTTTGTTCTTTCATTTTAATTGCAATATGTACTGATTCTCTCTTATGAACCAACATTAGATCTAGAGGAACTAATTAGTTATATAACGATCATTGGAACTATAAATGAGCTGGGTCATTTCATGAAGTGTGGATCTAGTCAGCAGGGAGCTATCTTGTTTTGTGGGGCTCCGGCCATTTCCCATCTCCACCATTTCCCTTGTGCTTAGACCGTTGTCACGTGATTATTCTGCTCTTATAAAAACCGTTTTATATCTACTACATTGATGTAATTGTTGTTATTAGGAACAACCCTTTTGCGGAGGACATGGAAGCCGTGACGCCAACGAGCGGCTCTGAGGTGACAGACGGTGGCGGCGGTGGCATCGGTGGACACGACGCCGACGGCGAAAACTCAGACGACTCGGCGACGCTCAACCTCAAATGAGGAATCAGAGGATCATTTTTAGAGGACGGAGTCGTCACGAAGCACTTCATACTTGACCCGAATAACCCGTTTATTTACTGAAAACGATGAGGATGAGGTACAGCCATGGCTAGGGACCGAATTTCAAAACCTAAAAGATACCAAAAATGGAATGGAAAGAGAAAAGGCGCTGATTTCTAATACCATCGATAAAATCTAGATGGCAGTGGTTCTCCATCGATCTCTCAAAACGAGAATCTTTATGGTTCATCCACGAAAATAGAACAGAAGATTTGACATAATGAAGCCATTACTAGAAAATTTAGTTTGAAAAATCAGTGCTTATTTCTCTAGTAAAATTGCATTTTCATAAATCACAGGTTTTCCAAGACACTAGCTTGATGCTAAGTCCACTTATTTCAATTCAATGAGGATTTCCATAGTCAAGGTTTACGTTTCATAAAGCTTTGAAACATGTAAAAAGTTGAAAACATTATTTCACCGCCACACTGCAAAAATCTGTAAGTTAAAATTTTTGGGAAAGTGAGGTTTTGAGTTACTTTGATAAAACGTGGCCTTGGGCACAGTTTAGGGTTGACGAAATAGAGTACAACTTCGAATTCCTTCTTAATGACGAGTTTTAATTTAATAACCTCCATCCTGACTCGGATGGAGTTGGCCTTTGCCGTGAGGCCATGGAAGAAGATAGGATGAAAGCTCAGTCAAGGTAGAAAAGCGTGATGAAAAATCGCCCCCTGTTTTCAGCGCAACCACTAGGTGGCGAAGAAAAACAAAGTCCCCCGATAGTACATCGCTCAGTCTCTAGAGCACAGCTTCGTCTTTCAGCTCAATCCTGCATGTCACCGAGAAGCACATTGTGGAAAAATACGTTGGAGTAACCATTTTCATGGCTGGGGGGAGGGGAAGCGTTACGAGCTCTAGTGACTGTCAATAGTACTTCTTAACTCTGTTCGCCACCTAAAAAGAACACTACTGTCGCGTTGAGGACAAAAGGCGCACACAAGGGCCCCTTGAAGTGAGGTTTCCTCCTATCTTCTTCCATGGTGTGGCTGTCAATTTGCTGAGAAGGCGGGTTAGAAATTACAACTCCACAATTTGTGTGGAACATCAAACCCATTTCTACTAGTTAATACAAAAATTTCGTGCTTACGGAAATTCCGCCTTGGAAACCCTGTGACGTATTTCAAAGACGAGAACATCTCAATAACGATCACCAAAATATTTAACTAAACCTTTTTCTTCTTCACCATGTGTTTTGTTGCGATTGATCTCATAAAATTCATTAAAACTGCCCGTTCGTTGAAAAATTGTTTCACATAAAAGTTCATGCATCAAATGTGTGAAGTTGGTGAAATAATTGTATTGGTCAAAAAACGCAGAGGTTTAGTTGAATTTTTGGTAAATTTGTATTGATGTTTTCTTGTTTTTTCGTTTTCTTTCATTTGTTTAATTTTTTTGGTAAATTCGAGTGGAACTGAACTAGATGTTATTGACAAAATCTGGAAGAAGATTGTAACTTCAAACCTGATTTGGGTGTTACGTAGAATGTTGAACTCGTGATGAAGGATAGGATTTTCGTTCTTTGAGCCATCGTCTACTTTCATGCACCCCAAGATGGACCAATGAGAGAGGAAGTAATTTTTTTGTATGTATTATTGTTGTGCATCTTCAGGGACAATCGGCTTCCAGTATCGATACTTTGGAGCCAATTTTTCTAAATATCGAATATCGGACAATTCAACGTATTGTCTAAAAACTGAAAAGATGTAGGTAGGGGTGTGTTGGTCCAGGTATTTCCCCGGAACGGTTCCAACGGTTACAGTGACAAAGATGTATCCGTTCCAAATTACCGGTACAGTTCCATTACCCATACAGGTGGTCAAATCCCTATTGTCCTTCTTCCATGCTTATGATCTCAGCCTGCCATACAATAGCATCATTTTCCTTGAAAATTCGCTAAAAGGAAGGAATTTGAACAAGTGTTACAAAAGAGACAATTTATTATAAATGATAGTTATCAAAAAATTCAAGGAAAGAATAATGACGTTGCAGTTTAAGAACATAACATGACAATAATAAATTAATAATACTGGAGACAACTTCCATGCTAACCAGTCCAGAAGATCACTTCCCACTCAAGAGCCATTCCATGATACTATTACACTCTCAGTCCATGGAAGTAGTAAGGACGCTTCCAGGTACAACATGGAACAGAACTGAGAACAAGATCCATGCTTACCGGTTCAAAACTCTTCCTGGTCCAGAGCCATTCTCCATGATATCTTATTGGTCTGGTTCCATCCTTACCGGTCTGAATGATCTCTTCCCAGTCCAGAGCCATATCTTATTGGTCCGTGGAACTGGACCAGTAAGGGTCGAGTTTTTGTCACTATGTGGAACCGTTCCAAGTTGATACTCAGTTCCACAGTCCCGGTACAGCTGTACCGACACACCTCTACCTCCTATTATAAGTATAAAGATTCTTAAATTTAGCGGGTGGCTAGCGTATTCTTCGAGTATTTCTACAATATCAGATTAGTTCGATTGAGCAACAAGGTTGCGTTTGAATCTGAACTATTTGAAATACCGACTGTTTGACTCGATTTTTGTTCGGCTAAGTGAGAAAGTCGTAAAACATGGCGCAATTCGTCTTTGTCACCAGAAGTCAACAGTAGTAAGTAGTAATGTAAAAATTAAACAACCATTTCAGGTTGGATTTTTGTCCGACTGCCATTCCTGGTGATGTGGACGTCATCAGTTGAGTTCCAAAGGGAAGACCAAAATTTGTTCTGATGATTTCGCTCATGGCTTCCCATTGTCTCACCGCCTGGGTTATGACTGAGGTGGGGGGGGGGGGCTGAGCCTCACGAAAACACGCCCCTGCGGCGAGATTCGAACTCACGATGTAGGAGCCGGTTCTAAAGGATGCGCGCCATAGCGACAGCTGTCACAGCTGACCACCCAACCAGAAGTCATCATCTCTCGTCATTGTTGAATTAATCTCTAAACCACTCGAGATCTCAACAGTTGAGTTGAGGAGACAAAGTACTTTGAAATTCATCATTTTCGAGGTGTTTTTCCAGTATGGAATTCTCCCCAATTCGACTCAGTTTAAAAGTGTGAAACACTTGAAACTCTTTTCTTTGCATATGTGACGTCATAATCTCGCTTTTATGTAAGTAAGGAAGGTACTTCAAGCTCACTGGTCCATCTTGACGTGTTTCTATTGAGATGTAGCATAAGCATGAGGCAATGGATGGAAATACTTCCCAATACCACCCTCCAATTTTTGGCGAAAACGTTCCTCCATGTTTCCTCTACGCTTTTAGTTCTATTTAAAATACAATTTATTTAATTATAGAATATAATATATTCAACTCCGTTATATAGAGCATTTTGTGGTTTGACTTGACAAGTAACTGGAGGAAGCCCCTATTCGTCAAAAAAGTCCAATTAAGCGGTCAGCTGCGTAATTCAAGGCTTCTTCTAGATTCCTGTCGAATCGTTTCTTCAAATTTCATTGTGAAACTCGCCAGTTCTCCCGGGACAACACAATGTCAACAGGAAACAAACGGGTTATATTTTTGGGGTCGACTGTACCTTCTTACACGAGTGCAGAATGTATTTTTGACTGTACCTTGGTATGTGGATTCGACGAGAAATCGAACTGAGTTCAAACTACTGTTTAAAACAGGAAAATGGTGTCTAGTCAATAGTTACCAGATGGAAAATATCGATCGAAATTTCTTTAACATACTCGTAAATGAGGTGGAAAAAAGTAGATTTTGGATTATTGAGCTGAAGAGGGGGTCAATATTTTGAATTCCGTGATACACCCGGGCCTCCGAAAATGTTCCGTGTGCCGACATCTGTTTTCAAAAACAATAAAATCACGAATGACCTTAAATAAATCGAACTAAATGAATTTTTAAATGCGAAAAAAATATGTATTGAGGCTTCATTTACTTTTTCATGGCCGTTTAGGGCGGGTTTCAGTGCGCGGTTTTTTCTGGCTGGTTGTAAAAGCGTAGTATCATAATAATCCGCTTCCATAGAAAAGACATAGGCAAGCTCGATGTTCTTACTGTAACTTCATGTTTATTTTCTTTCAAGCAAAAGAAAAATCTTGCGAAGTTTGTCGTAACTTCGACTATGAGGCTGTTGAGTAAAGGAGAGAATAAGAGTTAGATGTTGGAAACATTTGTTTAACACGTTGCAAGGGGATTGGTTCTACAGATCCGTTGTCTGTTCTTCAGCATTGAACTGGGTTTGTGGATCCGCTGGTGTGTGCAGCACCCTCTTTTGGACCACCCAGGAACTTGATCTTCATCAATTGGTAGTATCCCATCCTCGTCGCCAATTTAGTATTCAATTAACACTTTATTGATACAATTCTTCAGTATGTCTGCATGTTTTTTCTAATGGATTTTGTCCAGGCTTTTGATATGCTTTCCCAGAAAGCATTGATCCAAGCACTGGTAGAGTTAGGAAAACCATCTTGGTTACACATTGCACGAGTCCAAAGCAAAAGTCTAAGTGGTAGAGGTCATGAACCCTTTGATGTAGAGAGAGGAGTTAGGCAGGGAAAATGGACTCTCGGTCGTTCTATTCAACTTGCTGGTGACATCGCCATTATATCAAGGAGCATGCTTGCCTTGGAAGAATCGTTCTCACTGTTGGAAGTGGAGAATGGAAATCTTGGATTGTCAGTCAGCACTAATAAGACCAAGTATATGCGAATGTCGACCAGCAGTCAAAGAGATCCGAGGATGTTACCCTGAATGGCACCACCTTCGAATGTGTTCAGGGGTCCAAGTACTTAGTTACTCACCTTAACAAAGAAAACAGAGGAAGCGAGGACATTCAAAAGCGTATAGCTGCTGGAGGGAAAGCATGCTTCGCTTCCATAAGATTGGTCCAATCCCATACCTGTCCAGAAGAACCAAGCTTAAGCTCTATTGCTCCCTATAGAAACCTATGGCTGCGAAGCCTGGATGCTCAATGCAAAGGACGAGAATGCCCTTTTTGTTTTAAACAGAAAATCTTCGAAGCTAAATGTATTAATGGCGTTTGGAAGATACACAACAACACTGAGTTGGACCAATTGATTGAGGGTGGAAACATAGTGAGGTTTGTGGTCACAACAACTGCGTTGGGTTGGTCAAGTGCAGAGGATCTCTGATGAAAGGATTCCTAAGAGGGTGATGAACCAAAGAATGGATGGAAAGAGGAGATGGGGAAGACCCAGAAGACGATGGCTGAGCGATGTGGAGGACGACTTGAAGACAATGCAGGTGAGGAACTGGAGAAGTGAGTTGGAGGATCGAGTACGATGGAGAGATATTGTTTGGGAGGCTGGTACCACCTGAAGAAGAAGATGAAGATTGATATAATTCATTTGGTTCACAAAAGGATCGTAATTAATAATCAAGAATAACATGGAGTTTCCTTATCATGGATCCTCAGGGTGGTGGTTGGGAACTCATTCACACCGAGGTGGGATACTGCACTATTAACCTTGGAACCTCGTATATCCTCGGGATGGTGGTGGCTGGGAACTCATTCACACCGAGGAGGGATACTGCACTATTAACCTTGGTACCTCGTATATCTTCGGGGTGGTGGTTGGGAACTCATTCACACCAAGAAGGGATACTATTCAATTGACCTTGGAACCTCATATATCCTCGGGATGGTGGAGGTTGGGAACTCATTCACACCAAGAAGGGATACTATTCAATTGACCTTGGAACCTCGTATATCCTCAGGATGGTGGTGGCTGGGAACTCATTCATACCGAAGAGGGATACTGCACTATTAACCTTGGAACCTCGTATATCTTTGGGGTGGTGGTGGTTGGGAACTCATTCACACCGAGGAGGGATACTGCACTATTAACCTTGGTACCTCGTATATCTTCGGGGTGGTGGCTGGGAACTCATTCACACCAAGAAGGGATACTATTCAATTGACCTTGGAACCTCGTATATCCTCGGGATGGTGGTGGTTGGGAACTCATTCACACCAAGAAGGGATACTATTCAATTGACCTTGGAACCTCGTATATCCTTGGGATGGTGGTGGTTGGGAACTCATTCACACCAAGGAGGGATAAGCACTATTAACCTTGGTACCTCGTATATCTTCGGGGTGGTGGTGGTTGGGAACTCATTCACACCAAGAAGGGATACTATTCAATTGACCTTGGAACCTCGTATATCCTCAGGATGGTGGTGGCTGGGAACTCATTCACACCAAGAAGGGATACTGCACTATTAACCTTGGAACCTCGTATATCCTCGGGATGGTGGTGGCTGGGAACTCATTCATACCGAGGAGGGATACTGCACTATTAACCTTGGTACCTTGCACAATAGATTGTTTCTAGTAAGTTCAGTTCAGCTTAGATACGCGTAACGTAACCTCAATCTGGCGCAGTATTGCCGATAGAGACGCCTCATTTCTAATCTCGAATTGGCGCCAATCTGGCGCCATAATATTGGTAGAAATCGGGCCTGGATTGGATATGGCGCGTCCACCAACAATACTGCGCCGGATTGAGGTCACGTCGCACTGTATCTAAGCCGAACCAAACCTACTTGGAACTCTCAATTACCATCTCCCGTCTAGTCTATCTGTCGAATCATCAAAAACTAAGTTCCTGCGACCGGGGATCGATCTCCTATCGTTCCAATTCTGAATCCGAGCTCCTACCACTTGAGCCAAGGAAGTGAATGGACAGAAATGCGAAGAGGTCGCTGATCACAACAAACCGAATCCTCTTCCCTTCTTCGGGAGTCTTAACTGAAATCCCCTCAACACGCAACGTGTTAATCAAATGAATTCTTTTTTTAAACGTTACAACAAAACATATTACGATTTGGCCTACAAAACATAACCTACTTATACTCGTATACTAGAATTTTTGTAAACAAATTTTCAGATTGGGATGTTGAGCTGAAAGTTTTGAAACTATAGAACCTATTCAATGGTAAAGATGAATATTCTTGTGAACTGAATATTGTATTGCTTGAGAAAAATTATCATAAAAATATGTTTTAAAAATGAAGCTCTGAGAGAAAAAATGAACGAAATTTTTTGTAAAAACTACGAACAAACGGTTTGTTTTTTGTAATAACTTTGTCGACTACAAATATAATATTTTGGACTGATGAAAGAAGGACCATTGGTTTCTATCGAATAATCGTAAAAAAAGATTAATACTGAATAATGAATAGAAATTCATGGTGCTTCGACAGTTAGTAGGGCGAAGAACGGCTGTTAGATATCAAAAAATAAAAAAATAAATAGGCCTTCGAAATAGATTTATAATGTTTTATTGACAAAACCGTAATGATGAATAAACAGACTGAAAAAAATGGGGTTTATAATTTTGAACAAAAAAAAATTGAGAACAGTTCAATTTGAAAATTCATCAGTTTTTTTTTTTTTTTTTTTTTTGTATTTGACTACATTGAAGAAAGTTCGTAGGAACGAGAGAAGAGGGGGATTCAGAATCGCACTTAATTTTTTGCGATTTTAAATAACGAGGTCGCTGTTCAATGGCGTTTTTTAAACGAAGGAAATGAACTAAATTTATTGGAAAAGAAACTACGTATATCTTGAATGAAATCGATGAATTTAATAAACATTGTTATAGAATTTCGTGGCATTTATAAGGGGAAAACAAATGGTATCCATAAATGTGTAGTGAATGTGGTTCATTTTGACGAAGCGAGTATACTCGACTTTTCCAAATTGAGCGGATTTGGATTCGGATTTTAAAAAAGTGAAAAATGTGATTGAATGAAATGTTTGAAGTCGACCGAAAAAATTGCTTTTTCTCTGTAAGTCGAAGGTCACAAAGGTGACAAAGTTTGAAAACAATTGTGGCAAGTTGATGTCAACGTTGCGGCATCTAGCGGCTCAAACTGAAAGCAAAGTCCCGATCCGCAGAAAAATGAATACTGAACAGCTATATCACATGAGCGATTTTTTGGGGTTGAAACCAGCAACTTAAATAGAATAACTTAATATAGCGTCGCTGCCACAGCAACACTGGCTATCTGATTTTTGCCAACTTTTCAGGAGAGCGAAAAGACTGGTTTTAAATAACAGAGGCTAACTACATCAAGAGTGCACAACAACATACGCTATCTGCACTAAAAACTTCTATCACTTCAAAACCAAATGTTTCAACCGAATTCAATGAAATCAATGCTCAAATATTGATAATCGAACTTCATTCTTCCCGAAATGAGTGAAAAAGTAGAAATTATTCCATTTGATCATCATGAAAACCAATGGCGTGGTCACACGAGGTAGGAGATTGTAAGGTAAAAACATGTAGATAGCCACTGTTTCCGAACTAAAATCACTTAGTCAGTGTTGCCTTTTTCGTGATAGCAGGGTCAGTGTTGCCAATAGCAAAAAACCGACTTCACCAATATATCCAGCACGAAAAATTACTTAAGAAACTGTCAAAACCTGAAAATCGCCAAAATGTCACTGAGCCAGTGTTGCTGTGGCAGCGACGATAGTCTCATCACTCCTTCTTCTTCGATTAGGTGGCTAGACCGCAGCCATGAGGGTCATATGGTTGCTGTGTGACATGATTCGGTGGAGGAAGTGTGAACAAGAAGGGGAAAATGCCATAATGACGAAACTAACTATAACTCACAAGTAAACGCACTGAGAAACTGCTGGCAAGTTGTTCTTTCTGATGTTTTGACAGTTAACACGTTTAGCACACACTTATAACACACCTTTCGGGTGTGCTAACGTACAACGACTGATAACTCACTTTGATAACATGTTTACGACCGATTCGTTCGACGTCTAATGCCCACTTTCACCAAAAGTTGTTCTAAACTTGCTTAGCTAAACGCGTTAATAGTTAAACTCGAACCCCCCAAGATGGTGTTTAAACTCGTAAATCGCTCTGGTGAAAGACGATTTTTACTGAACATCGTTTATCTCCCGCCTCGTTTGGTTTAAACTCGTTTTGAATGTTTGGTGAAAGTGGGCCTAACACTTTCTCGACACGTTCTCGACGATTAACACCTTAACGCGTCGAGAATGGCCTGACCATGACTACAAGACTAGTGAATTGTTATTATTTTTAGGTGCCTCCACTAAACTTTCATTACAAAAATGCACTAGTATTATGGACATTTTAATGCTAATTCCAAAACTTTAACTGAAGTTCCCGAGTTTAACTGAAGAAAATCTAGTTTTTTTTTGTATAAAAACAGAGAATAGTGCACAGAATCAATTCCCGAAAAATCTGCATTTTTATAGTTTTTATAGACAAAATGCACTTGATACACTCCAGGAATCCTAGTTTTCTTTGCGTCATTTCTCCATTGGTTCTCCTGTTGAGACCACGACAAATTACGGTTATCAATGGAGAACCTTCCAATGGTTTCCTTCCAGCTTTTTTTGGACAAAATGGCGGAAGAAAAAATGAGAACAAACTCTGTTTTTTCCAAACCTGCAAAAACCCGATTTGGGAGATTGAAGACCTCTGTAGATTATATGGACTAGCCTTTAATTCCGAGGAACAGTGCTGGAAAATATGGACAAATGCAGAGCTCTGAGATGTGTACAGCAAAGCAGACATTGTTATGTTCGTCAAGGAGGGCAGAATCCGGTGGATATGGCATGCAGAGAGGATGGATCCAAATAGAGTTTCCCAAAAACTACGATATATACTATACAACCCTCTGCAGGGTGTGTGGAGAGGCTGAAGAAAAAGCCTCCCACATGATATTCGATTGCGAAATGCTATCAAATTGCAGGTTTCACCTCCTCGTGTCGCCTGCACCCATGGAGGCTTTCCCCAGTACAAATCTTGCCAAACCGCTACTGGTACTGTTTGACTAGGAACAGAATCCGCGTAGTAGCACAATAAGCCACGGGGATTCAGCTAGAATCTACAATCCCAAAAGCTATTATAACATGGGGGTCCCAGTGGCATCAGGAAAGGCAGACCATGAAGTGTGTCAAAGGCGTGATCAACCTTGCAACCTTGGGGTTAGAAGATGGCACGTGGCTGCTTTGGATTGCGTTCTTTAGAACTGTCGAGCTGTGGAAGAAGAAGATTAACACTTTCAATGCAGCGCCTGAAACCGAGACTATCCCCAGGCATAGGAGCCCCCATGGAAGTAAATATCACTTACCCCCGATCAGACCAGGCCTTGTTGATGTAAAGGGCCCCATTCACATGTATGCCTGGAGTCGCCGCCGCGTCCCTCCAGGTACTCCCTGAAGCCACCGCAGTAGTCCATTCACCTGGCTACCAAAACCTCCCGACTCCGCCGAATGGTGGACCTGCTACCAACCACCGCTTGCTCAGATGACTAGAAGTGAGGAAAACGGTAGGGCTACATGCTGTACTGGTGGGAGTGCGACCGGGTGTCGGCCTCACTTCAACCATTCACAGGGCTGCCAAGGATTGACTGGCCGCAATTTTCGAGCATGTTCGATTACCTGCTGAGCGGCGGACGACCGCCAGACCTCAAGATTTTGTTAACCATTCACGGGTAGTTTTCCCCTTTGATGGTGGCGACTCCAGGCATACACGTGAATGGGGCCCTTGACTGGGCGTGTCAGCCAGAACTGGGGATATCTCCACTAATCAAAGGTGGAGGTGAAAATGGCGTTTTCTGTGGTGTCAGTGGATACTAATGTGGAGAAATACACCTTCAGAAGAATCATAGGTGGCTCTGTACTTGACAGCAGAAAAACTTCGACTAGTCAAATATATCATCACCCGTGCCTGGGGGAGTCCTGCGTGATGTAATATTACATCATCCGCACTGAAAGTGTTGAAAAAACCTCCACCAGGGTGCAGGCTTTGGTACAAGGGAGGGGGAGAAATTGACTAAAAACCCGCTGGATGGATATTAGACCCCGTACTTCTTCCTCTTCAAGTTCCAGCTTACTTTCCGACCGAAAAATCGCTCCTGTGATACGGCTTACATGATAAGGGCCGCTTTTGGAATCGAAACAGTCAGAATCCGCTCTAACTTCCACCACTTTCACCGAATTTGGATCAGTTGAGTACACTTATTGTATCATTTTATTGACTTGATACAATTTTTTTCTAAAAAAAATCGGCACTAAGTTTAAAAAAAAATAATTTCGAAAGGAGCAATAATGCACATCATAAACGAGTTTACAAAAATACCAATTTCTTCTTAGGATAATTTAATTATTTTTTTACTTGTTAGAGTAAAAATAACCCCTCCCGTGTAAACCATTGTAAATTATCTAAACTTTCACTACATTTTTTTTCTTTTTTTGTAAAAAAGACAAAATTGTAGAAATCCGTTCTAATTGATAATTTCGACTTTCTAACTTGAAAATGTTGAATGCGGCTTGTTCGAAAATCTTCCATATTTGCAAAAATCCGTAACCTCTTTATTCAAATTACCGCTTCGAATTATCCACAAACGATGAGCTATAAAATGAATTATTCGTACATTTTTTAAAAAATCCAAAATTTTAAGAAAAAAAACATAATTGGTATTTATACTTCAATGAAAAAACTACTCTTACGATTCCTACGGTAATTTTGAAATTTCCCAGAGCTTTGTAACGTGGTCTTGAATGAAAAATAACCCTAAATAAATTCTTTTGGTTTTTCATTTGAAAAAAAAAATTAATAATATATTGTATACCCAATAAAGCATACAACATAGCGAACTGTTTTGAAAACGGATAATGAAAAAAAATACCGGAAAATTATGCTAAAAGAATTACTTTTTCACTGCCATTTCTTTAAACAAAAAAAAAATAACAAAATATTATTAAGATGAAAATGAAACTTTATACCGAAGAAGAGGGTTGAGAAAAAATGATCCTTTTCGAATTGTTTGTAAGTAACATAGGTTATTTATATAAATATATATATGTACACAAGTTTTAGATGATTGTAATAAATAAATATGAACAAATAAAAAATTATATGAATTATATTCCTGTATTTAGCACAAAAATACTATATGCATAGATTTAAACAAAAAAAAATCACTGTATTCTTGTCAACAAACAACTAAGTTAAGAATTTAAACAATAAAAAGGAATATGAGAATAAATAATTTATTATTATTAATTATTGATGAATTAATTAATTTGAATTAATTGAATTAATTATTGATCAATAAATAATTATTGATGAATTTAATGAAGAAAAATCGAACAATACATCAGTATTAAACAATTTGTCAAAATATTCCGCCTAAGTTGTTATTTTTCCTTGTTTTTTTTAAAGAAATTGTTTCAAAAGGAATTTGATAATTCGTGCAATGTATACTTAAGCGGAAAAAAAGTATTTGGAGTCAAAGTTCCTGCTGTTTGAGCAATTGTACTGATTTTGAATTATCTTTTTTGGTTATTGTGTAAAAACTTTGTTTTGAGAGGTTTATTGAGTTAATTTTGCGTTATTATAAATAGGTATAAAATTATCAAGTATGTATATTACTAATGGCAGACAGAAGTGGTTTGAGAGGAAATATGATAAACGAAAATACATATCTAAGATGCGTTGAAATTTGTATAGTAGAATTTTACTCATTTTGTCCCACCTAAAAAAAGAAGACCCGAAAACTACGTAGATTTATTCATTTTGTTTAATAAATAAACCCCGATAAATGTATATTGTTTTCCCCCTTGTTGATGAACTATTTCCAGCGTTGAAAGTAGAAATTGTAAGGTAAAACAAGACAAGGAGTTGTTGAAATATGACGTTTTTTGTGTTCAAGTTACGTATTGTTATTATTTTCATTTTTTTGTAGAAAATCCCAGCCCCTCTACAAATTGCTTTTTGAAAAGGAATAAACAAATTATTATCATAAAAATGTTTAAAAATGCCAAGCAGAGAGAAAAATAGAACAAAAGGCTTTTTATGTTTGTGTGAAAATAAATAAAATTCCAAAAAAAATTAATGTAACAACTTACATGTAATATTATGTATTTGGTTGATGTAAAACCATGTTTGGTGGCTAAAAATGTTCACATTGGCAATAAATTGATGTATAAAAGCATAAATACAAGTAAAGATTGGAGGGCACTACGCAGGTTGTTATGTTGTATATACGTACCGTTTATACATGAAGACAAAGATATATAGAAATGTTACTGTACTGTAATGTGTAAAAAAAAAATAAAAATAAAAAGATGTAACGGCTGGTAATTTGGCATTTTTATTCTTCATAATTTTCACTTTATACTGTAAACTAGATAGCAGTAGCACGACTAAATTCTATGTATTGAAAACGTTTTGATAACAATACTGAATTCTACTTATTTAAGGCTGGAGAGGGAATTTTGCATTTTCCCAAATTTTCGTGAGATACGCGGTTTCATGAATTTTTGAGTCTTAGCGCAACCCGCGCGCTCCTGGAACTCTCAAAATTGTGCAACCTCAAAATTAGGTTTTGGAGATCCCTAAGACTCTTAGGCACAGAGTACTGGAGAAAAGTTAAGCTCTTAACCCTTTAGCGTTCCTTGGTACAACTGTTGTACCAAGGTAGAAGCAGTTTGAATTTTGGCGTGTTTTTCGTTCCATTCCTTCTCAATAGGGTGCAGCATCATGGGAAAAATGGTAGCATCTCTTAGCTCCGCCTATATGTCGAGATATTGCAAAAGTGGGTGTTTTGCGGTACTACTGTTGTACCAACGCTAACGACGAAGTTTTTTTGCTGCTGTTTTTTATTCAAACCAAAACATTACGCAGTGACGTCCAAACGGATGAATTTCGTCTTCTATTCGAGGAACGTAATTTTTCTATAGCTATTCAAGTATCCATAACGAAAGCATAACACTAGAATCGTGTACTCGCAACGATGTTATTGAAGTTTTTCGGGGCGGGCGCCCCATGATTTCTCACTGGAGATTGGACGCGTCGCATACCAACGCAACAAGTCCTAATGAAATTTTGTTTGCTGTCGAATTTGTCATATGTTTCATATTGATTGAAAGCAAGATCATCCTGAGTAAACTCAAATTATGATCATTCCCTGATTACCTTTTACTGGTACAAATGTTGTACCAAGGAACATCATGGCCGAAAAGTGCACCCCATGATTTCTCACTGGAGATTGGACGCGTCGCATACCAATGCAACAAGTCCTATTGAAATGTTGTTTGCTGTCGAATTTGTCATCTGTTTTATATTGATTGAAAGTAAGATCATCCTGAGTAAACTCAAATTATGATCATTCCCTGATTACCTTTTACTGGTAGAAATGTTGTACCAAGGAACATCATGGCTGAAAAGTGCACCTGGTGGTCCTTGGTACACATGCTGTACCATGCCATTTTATGGCGCGCGAACCATTTTTTTCGCAAAAAAGGCTGAAATATTGTTAATAGATCCATAAAGACCCGACTAGATCGGAAAAAAATTTTTTCCCATGACGCCCGAGTTTTGCCCACTAAAGGGTTAAGCTGGGTTCAGGTGAAGTCGCGGTCAATGCGGTTGTGCGACGAGGCGGTTACGCGTTCGGCCATTTGATTGGTGGCGCCTCAGCCGCCTGAGTACTTTTGGAGTGGACCGTCGCGTTTCAAAAATTCTGATATTTGACGCGTAACCGCGCGTCCTTTGTTTACATTTTGGTTTATTATTTTCAATAATAAGCCTTTGGAATCGAGCAAGAAAAAAAAATTTTAACCCCCCCTCAAAATTTGATGTTTTACGTTTCAAGGTACCGTAAAACCGTCAAACTTTACCCCAAGATTTACTCCCAAAACATTTCCAAATACAATTTCTCCCACTCGAAATGGGTTAAATTGATTTTTTAAATAAGTGAATTGATCTTCAGGGCTTCCTGAACATTTTGAGTGGTCGAGCTCATTGATCAGATAATTGTAACCCCCCTATTTAATTGTTTAAATGTTGGAGTAACGTTACCTACGAGTGCGTCTATCTTTACTCCACTCTGAAAAACTCACGGTTATCGCTACAGAAACGGACAGTGGTGCAATGTTACTAGTCGGGATTGAATTCATTACCCCAGAAATACTTGATAATATCAAGTATTTATAATATTATTATAAAATATATTCCGAAAAATTGAACTTTTTAGCTTGAAAAATACAAGTTATACCTAAGAAAAATATAAATTCCAATGATCATTTACTTCAACGAATTTGCTTGAAATGCAATATTTCTGGTTAAGAAATCACAATTTCAGTCTTCCAGTATAGACAGACTTATGTAGGTAATCAAGCAAAACTTTCTACAATTAAAGAAATATTAAAGGACGATAAACGTTAAACGAATGACTTTACAAAATCACAGAAAAAGTCTGTTTCACATTCGATAACTTTCAAATGAATTGCAATGGTAAATTTCAAAGTTAACCCACGAGTAAATAATATGGTAAATCACAACTTATGAGACCAAAGCACGTTCATGTTCATATCATAATGCAGGTGTTCAGTTGTAAAGTTGTGGTAGGGGCGCGTACCAAGCTTTTTCTAATTTCTTCTCCCCATCTCTAATTTCTGACATGAGATACACTGGAAACCTTACATTCAACACTGCGAAAATGATAAAACTCAAATTCTTTTCGAGATTAGATAAGAAAAATATGAGTGAGCCTACCTTTATCCCAACCTTTATAGTGGAGTAAAGATACCCGGTTTTTGGAGTAAAGTTACCATCAAATTTTTGGTAAACAAAGGCATAACTAAGAAAACACTTTTTTGAGAATTTGATTAGTGTATTTTGTTCAAAATAAGATATTGAAAGTGATATGATGAGGGCTTGCCTGGTAAATCCACTCCAAACACCTGACATGGAAGAAATTTTGGAGCACGAGAAACGGGACAAAAACAACTGAACAGGAAACTATGACTGATAACAGTTGATAACATGGATAAAGGCGCCATCGCAAGCCGCATCGATTCTCTGGGATGTGGAGAATAACGAAAACACAATAGCTAACTTTTATCTAGGTTCTACCACGCTTACGTCACAATTGAAGATTCTCACTTTTTGGGGTAAAGTTACCCCTGGTGGAGTAAAGTTTGACGGTTTTACGGTACGTAGAATACGAAAATCGAATAAAAAATTTCCGTCCGTCCGCCGTACGCGGCACTTTTCTTAGCAACACTGGACCGATTTGGTTCAAATTTGGTATATGGGCTCCATTTGGGGTCTAGTTGTGCCGCGAAGCTTTTGGTTGATATAGGTCACTTCTAAGGGGTGAAAATTAAGGGTTGAAATTTTCAAGAGTGCCCTAGCTCGAAAACTCTCGAAATAAAGGTATCGTTTTTTTCACCAATTTTATATAGTATTGAATTTTAAAAAATTTTTGAGACCACCCGGAGCTCTGTAGGACCCTACGAGTACTTGAAGGTTTTCCTTCGATAAAACAGAATCATGAGTGTGAATCGCAAAAAAGGTCTAATCTCCATTCAAATTTTATCGGACTAAAATGCGATCGCTGTTCATTTCTTCGATTTGTATACAGTTTTGCCTTCTGCGTAACCAGTAATCAAATTTCCATATGAAGCTTTCTATTTTTCCAATCGAGTGTGAAGCGTTTAGTTCTTTCTTATAAACTTGATTGTGAAGGTGTGAAGCCAGTATGGTGTGGTAGGTAGTACCTAGCTGGTAGGTAAAAATAAGTTGGTAGGTAAAAAAAATGTTGGTGGGTAAAAAACGCTGCAAATCATTGCTCAAAGGCTTCTTCACTCTTCAGATCACTGATCAGCTGAGTGAGCTCCGAAGCCATTTTCAATCCTATTGAACGCAGGAAGCTGGAATTTGAGAGGGAAGGTCAAGGGAGAATACAGATGGTGGCAGGTGCTATTGATGGAGAACCAGTGATCTATACAGAAGGGTGATCTATACAGAAAATAATAAACCTTTGCAGCGTTTTTATAACTTTCGTTTAATTTGGTCTCCTGTAAACATGTTATGAATGCATCGTAATTAAGTAAATCGTATATGTAATAAATATGATCTGTGATTTATTTATGTAATGGAAACTCAAATAATTTGAGTTTCATCAATTTCAGTTTCATAATTTGAGTTTCATCAATTATTGATGAAAATTTCAACCACCTGAGGTGATTTCCAAGATTTTTTTGCATGATTAGCACCAACAAGGAAATTATAAACAATTACGTTTTTCGTAGGAATATTCTACATCATAATTCACTTTGATAATATTGATTACAAATAAAATAAAGCTATCAGAATTCCGATTTTTGGAGTTGGTAGGTACCGGTATTTATCTCGATTCAGTACAATACTGTTTATCTTTGATGAATTTAAAAATGAAATGGAACATCGTAGGAACAGAAAAAATGTACCTACATCATGTACCCCCCAGTCTCCCTTGATGAGGAGGTACATTGGTGATTTTATAGTGATTTTATATGTGGGTACCTACATACCACGAACCTACATTATGTTTGATTTATTTATTTAATAAAGTACGGGCAAGCCCAATTCAATACAAAATGTTCAACTATCTGCAAATAGTTAAATATAGGAAATAAGACAAAAAAGGAATCAACGACTAATTATAACACACATGAGAGGTGACTTTAATACTGCGAGGGACTTTAATACTGATTTAATACTAGTGACTTTAATACTGCGAGGGAGGAGTTAAAGAAATCAAAATTTGGGTGAAGGGACAAAAAAAGGTTAGCACAGCGTGGTAGACGGTAGAGAGGGCGATTTTGCTGGTAATTGTAGGGGGAAAACGGAACGTAGAAGAGAGGAGATGAGCGGGTAGCTTCGCGTGGAACATGGAAGTTGATCCTTGAAAGCAATGAGGGGCAGTTAATCGTACCATTTATGACCCTGTACAGCATGGCGAGATCGGCGGATGTACGACGGGTTTCAAGTGTTCTCAGCTTACACTGCTCCAGCAGGGAATCATTGTCTACCTCCATAGATGGGATACCCAATTTGAAGGCAACGTAGCGAAGAAACTTATGCTGGACCCTCTCCAAATGATTTCTGTGCACGGCATAGTGGGGCGACCAGACAGTAGACGCGTACTCCATAATTGGAAGAATGAGCTTGATGATGTTTTGCTTGACATTACCCAAATGTACTACCTTCGTACTTTTTTAACCCTCCATAGGTAAGTTCATCAAAAAGGTGATTTCGGGTAAGTATCGTGAAAATTACGACTCGTCCACAATTTGCTCTGAAAAATAACTTTATTAATTTTCTTCTTAGTTAAAATCACTTTTGACTCATAGCTGACTAGTTACTGAATTATTCGAAATATAAAAAACATCAAAATACAACAACGGTAGTATTTTAGGCAAAATCAAAAGTTGATCTATAAATCAAGAGTTAAGGCTCTTCTGTAGCCTTGAAAAAGCATTTTATTATCAAAATTTTCAGTTCGTGCTTGAGAGTTACTTATTTTAGGACTCTAGAAACAAAATGTAAGTGAAATTTGCGGAATCCTACAATAATTCGAGCAGGACGAGCGAAGTTGGGTGAGGTAAAGTTCGTAAATATCACGACTGATACACTGTTTCGGGAAGTTCTACGCACATTGCCGGCTTGGAAACAACTGACTATTGTCACGTGGAAGAGTTAGGAAGGTAGCAGGACGATCGCCCCCCCATCATTAAGGTTTCTGTGAATTACAGCAAATCGTTTCTGAGGCCGTCGTGATTTTTACGATACTTACCTACGGAGGGTTAATGATTGTATTTATCCTACATGTAGCACCCAAGAGAGGATGGACCCATGGAGATGACGAATAGGACAAGGGAGGAGATTCATGATAGGATTCAAACCAGCTAGGATTCAAAACATAACTGTAGGATTTCAATCACCACAACAGTACAGTTCGGAAGAGCTGTATTCAATCTCAATGTGAAAATAAAAATTATAGGATTCAAACCAGCTAGGATTCAAAACATAGGATTTCAACTGAAGCGGGGAAAAATAGAAGTTGAAAAAGCGGGAAGCTGTCACGCAACTGCGCCCATGTGAACCTCTAGACGCCAGCTGCGTCCCGAACGCACAACTGCCTCGTCGCACAACCGTGTTGACCGCGCTCATGTGAACCCAGCTTTAGGCTAAGATTGGCTCGTATTATTGACATTACTGTGTCAGACTAGGCGTTATCTGTCGAGGAGGCGCCAACTCCCGCTAGGGGCGCTGGTGGTAAAAGTAGTTTCTCTTGTCTCCAATAGAGTGCTCTGATTGATAACAGTACCTAATCGATTAATATCAAGAAGAACAAGAAAAGAGGCTGTAAGTAGAAGAGATGAGAATTTCGACGATAGGTACAATTTGAATGGTGGATAATATGCCTTATTATTTGGTGTGTCGAAGCACCAAACCATAGTAGGTACCTAGGTAGGATAATTTTCTACCAAAGTTCTCCTCGACTCTTCATGTAACTCCTAATACGCTAACTAACGGTTTTTTGTGAAACTATAGGATCTGGAGTCAGATGGCACAGTTTTTTTAAACTATAATTACATTAGGGGCGAATCCAGAGCCTGTTGACATTTACCCCATAGTGTTAAAATTCACCTCATAGGCTAGGGGGTAAAATTTACATTTAATGTAAAAAGGTATCGTTCAACCAGGTGTACCTATGGCAACACCGTGGCAGATACAGACCATCAGTAATGATGTGATCTTTAAAACTTGAGTGAACAAATAAGTCAATTTTTTTCAATTTCCGGTTTATTTGCTACTCCTATGTATTTTTTGATGCCCGAACGATTGGTGAAGTCAGTTTTGAGACAGTTTTGAGGTTTCCTTGGAAACCATTCCTCGGATCTCAAAAATGACTTCACCAATCGTTCGGACGTCAAAAAATACATGGGAGTAGCAAATAAACCGGAAAAGTGAGAAAATTGTATTTGTACAAGTGAAAGTGAATTTCACTTGTAAGCCGACGAAATTTGAGTGTATTGAAACAAAATTTGGTTTATTCAATAAAACAAAGTTTGTTTAAAGTTTATTTAATGAACAAGGTTTGTTTAACAAACCTTTTTTCTAAGTTACGTGGTTTTTTTAATTGTCCTTCAGAAACTGCACATTCAGTTTCGCCCCACCCTGTATAAAGGGATACCATTGAAAAAGACGAAATTATTGACAAATGTTTTCAAAAATCATCGAAGAATCGTGGAAAATATTTTGGTCGAAAAAGTTGGGGGTAAATGTAAACGCACCTTAGACAAGCAGGGAAAAGAGATAAAAAGAAAACAGTCGATGCTTCAACAAGCTAACATCATGGAATAAGGAAGCTAACATCCTCAATGAAGGATGAAAATAAAAATTGAAAAAAATAGCGAGACTCACTTATTTCCAAATTGGTGAGGCACAACCGAGCGAAACCGAGGATCCAAAATCTTGGGAAAACAAGTCTCCCGCTGGGCTGAGACATAGAGAAGGTATATTATAGAAGGTCTCATAGAGAAGGTTTCCTTGCCAATTTTGTTCTGGCTAACATGGCTATTATGGGTAAGGTTGTCACCTGTTTACCACATTACTCTACTTCTGTTGCCAGCTCCGCTGCCTTTTTAATTTACAAAATTAAACAAAATTTTTGCTCTCCATGAAATAGCTCAACCGACGAAAAGACGAGGTACTTAGGTACTCCTAATCTGGTATTTAAAGAAAGGCGCGCTGGAGTATGGATGCTAAACTACTTTCGCAGCTGTCTGCTTATCTATCCCCAATCCTTATCACTGACCATTTGGGGCCGGTCTTCGGGTTATCTTCTACTTTACTGCATTTTTTCTACGTTCGATGTTCAATTTACCATGTTTTAGTTTGTAGTTTCATGTTGTGTTAAAGTATAAACCCAGGGTTTCAACCGGTTGCAGTGGACTCGTGAAATAAGAGATAGAAATAGTGGTTTCACTGGAATCGTTGTCAGCAAGTTACAAGTTTCTTCATCCCTACAAGGTGAGCTTCTTTGAATGAGATTTAACTCAAACAACTATTACGAGTCTGACAACACTAAAAAACAGGTAAAATAAAAGGTAACTAATATAAATTCTTCAGCAATTGAAGCTGTTTTGAGCCTACTCCCTACGTCACTTTCCCGTCAGCTTGAACGATGTTTTGTAGACCTGTTGGTACCTAAAACAAACAAACCCAAAGCCTCAATCACACCATCAGTATTTTACCCATCCTCTCCAAAATTTCTGACGTTATTATCACTCATCACATTAGTAATTTTCTATTACTCAATCGAAACTGGGCTCTGAGCTGTAGTTGAACACTTCTCTCCCTTCAGGATTGATACACCGTTACATTCGTCCATCATGATTGAGAGTGGATGAGCTAATTTCCACTGATTCCAAATATACCATACAGTAAAATGTGACTGATAAACCGGCCCTTGGGGCCCTAGGAAACAAGTCCGAGGACTCGGACTGGAGGACGGAGCAGCAATTTGGCTCCCACAAGACTAACTCCTCACACATTCTCGCTCGCAAAAAACCCCTTTGGCATAAATCAATTTGAATTTTTGGCAACTCAATTTGAACTTTCGGCGAATCCATTACGTTTCGACAACTACTGGAGTCCTTGTCCACCTTCATTCCTTCTACAATGTTCAATAAAGTGTTTTTATCTCTCAAATAGTTTGCCTAGGTACTTGAAATGTAGGCAATTTTCATCGGAAATTTGTTATAATTTCCAGCTTTGTTTTGTAAGCATTGTTTTTTTTTCATTTCGCAGATGCCCACTTTATTATTGGCTTTCGATTTCGATCACACCATCATCGACGACAACTCGGACACAGTCGTAAGGGGCCTCCTCAAAGAGAAACCTACCACCTCCTACAGCAGCTGTGGCTGGACGTCGTACATGCAGGAGATCTTTACCATGTTGGCGGCTCAAGGGACCACTGAGAGCCAAATAAGGTTGGTAGAAGGTTTTGGAATGCTCTGGGAACTTCGATGGTGTGCTGGAGCCTTCTGGTCTTCGAGGTGTTGAATATGCTTTCAGAGAGATAGTTAGATAGATAGATCTTTATTATTTGTCTACAAGGACATGAATGCTTCATTTTACAAAAAATAAATATTTAGGTAATTCAAACAATTGTTTAAATTTAAAAATATTAAAATTTTTTATCTGTAGGTGTGTTATAAATTTCTTCTTGCAAGTTTCTTTGGCAGCCTTTTACAAAATGAGGAATGAAAAAAAAAAAAAAAAAAAAGTGGCTCAGCCGGGTACCTTGGCCGGGACCGGACCCACCCACCATGGTGGCCCCCGGGGTCGCCTCATATCACTATGAGGCAACCCTAAAGTGTAAAAATGCACTAAAAAGAACGCCAGGCCGACCAAACCACCCGACCTGAAGCCACCACTTGTCGAACAACAAATACATTGATACGCAAATAAAATTAATAGTTCAGTAACTATCTTTAACACTTCAAGCTTAAATCACATGTACATATCAGTTGGTAGAGATATTCAGGCTGAGGATATTCAGGCTGAAATATAAAATAGCAAAAAAGTTACAAGTAATTTTTATCACGAATTGTAATTTTTCTCCAGGAAAGCTGTTGTGGATTTGAGGGAAGTTGAAGGGTTCTCGGATCTTATGGAATCTCTCCAAGACCTCGACGCAGAAGTGATAATTATTTCCGACTCGAACGAGTAAGTGAAAAATTTGAGTACCTTCCCTTTGTATAGTTGTTGTAAACCTAATTTTAGACCGAACGATCTTGGGAAGTTTCTTCTGAATTTCATTCGATTGGGAACTTTGGGAAGTTACACCTTGTACTTGTCAATATTGGCACTACCCTCATAGGGGACCACTTACACGTCAACTCGTACAATCCCTGCCACGTATGTGGGTGACACAGTAATTGACTTGTATTAAATGAATGGGGTTAGTTCCCCTAGTTTTCAGCATGTCCTAAACATGCTCTATCGGATTCATGTTTGGGTTCCTTGCTGACCAGTCCAGGATACACAATTTATAAGGGAAGAAGTGTAAGCTTTGGCCCCACGATTTGATGGCAGTGGAATTTAGTGCCACCGAAAACGATATGGGGCGTTTGGGGGTTGCATTTGATGACTGAAACACTAAACCACCAACCACAAACACTAAACGTCGCACGAGTTCAATGGGGGGGTGTTGGGGACAAACAAATATCGAAACACTATGATTAAATTTAGGGTAGCGAATGGTAATTCTTCTTCTTCTTCTTCTTATGTCCTTTAACTCCTGTTGGAGTGTAGGGCAGAAACAAAATTTCTCCAATCCTCTCAGCTGGCAGCGATCCTTCTTACTTCACTCCAGTTTTTGCCTACCTGGCGCAATTCTCTCTCGGCAAACCTCCTCCAGGTCTCCCTGGGCCGTCCTCTTCGTCGCCCCTCTCCCTGAGGATTCCACTGCAAAGCCATCTTTTCTAAAGCTTCATCGGGCTTTCGCAGTGTGTGGCCTACCCAACTCCATTTCCTCATTTTCACCTCTTCACCGATAGGAAGCTGGTCAGTGGCTCTCCAAAGATCTGCATTCGAAATTACATTTGGCCACCAAATCCCCATGATTATCCGTAGGCAACGGTTCACAAAAGTTTGCAGCTGACGAGTGATGGACTCCGTGACCTTCCAGGTTTCGCTGCCATACAGCAGTACTGTCTTGACGTTGGTATTGAAGAGCCTTAGCTTGGTCTTTCGGGTAAGATTCCTATTCTTCCATACAGGATAGAGCTGGACAAATGCCCCGTTTGCTTTTCTTATTCGACTCTTCACGTCCTCAGTTGCACCTCCATCCCTCGTAACTGTGCTTCCGAGGTAGACAAAGGAGTCCACACGCTCAACCTGCACACCCCTCAGAACAAGTGGGTCCTGGCATCGCGCATTGATGCGCATCTCCTTGGTCTTGCCCAAGTTGATCTGCAATCCGACCCGGCTTGCAATTTGGCTTAGGGCGCTTAGCTTGCTTTGTGCATCGGTAAATCGTTGGGAGAGGAGGCAAACGTCGTCTGCAAAATCAAGGTCTTCCAGCTGCTCGTGTATTCCCCATTCACCAACCACAAACACCAAACGTCGCACGAGTTCAATGGGGGGGGGGGGGGGGGTGTTGGGAACAAACAAATATCGAAACACTATGATTAAATTTAGGGTAGCGAATGGTAATTACCTGTGGCGATTCTGCGTGGCGACTTCAGGAAGCTCGTGGCGATGATGTGCTGAAAGGTAAAAGCCTGAAGGGTAAAGTTGCACAACGGTACACTAGTGACTTATTACCAAAACCTCGAGGTGTGGCGATGCACTTGCCTCAGTAATTATGTTTGAAACCTGGTATACTCAAGAGAACAACTACAGGAATACAACTAAAAGGCACTTTTATTAAATTAATTGGAACAGTTTTGACACACTGAATGTGTGGCAATAGAGCTGAAGGTTTGTGGCGATAGTATGAATACAGCTTTTACAAATGCTAACTTTCCAGAATGACTTCACAAGATCGTTTATCAAATTCGCGTTCAATATTACAAGCCGTGTCGTTATTACCAATGGATCAATCGTATGTTCAAGTTTTACTTGTAAAATGTTCAAGTCTTAAAGTTTATGTGGCAATGTAAGTATGTATGACTATGTTTCTCAATTGTTTCTCTATTCACTGCTTACTTCTACACATGGTCACTAAATACTATTGGCCAATGTATTATTTAGTTTAGTTAGTGCACTCACGTTAGGGCCCGTAAGCATCCTCTGGGGAGTGTGGCAATACTGATGTCCTCAGGTCGTACGGTATGGCGATTGGGGGGGGGGGGGGGAGGCAGCTAGTACAATGGGCAGAGCTCGCGATGACTGTGCTGAAAGGCGGTTGGGAGGGGATTAAAAGTTCCTGTCTTGCTCTGAGACCTCCATGGGGCTCTCTCCCCCCTCTGCCCCACCGGATGGTGTTGGTGGGGATGGCTGGTCTAGTGGGGGAGTGCCATTGGCTTCCCAAGCTGGAGAGAAGAGGGACGCTTGGGGTGGCATTCAGCGTCTTTTGTTTTCTGGGAGGTGACGTCACCCACGAGGCTGGCCGAAGGGAGTTAATTCCTTAATCCAGCTCCATCACTGGGAAGGGGTCCCAGTGAGCGGGAGCACACAGAAGAAAAGAGACAAACGGAAAAAATTGGATGGTGTTGCTCTAATTTTGAAAGATATACACTCGTATATCGTTATTTTCATGCTGTTCAAAACTTGCTCTCACTACTTACAGGTACTTCATTCATCACTGGTTGGTCGGTAAAGGGATCGTCGAAAAAGTGAAGAAAGTATTCACAAATCCGGCAAAATTCGTTGGAGGCGAGTTGAAAATTGAGAAATACCACGTGCAGGATTGGTGCCAAAACAGCACAGAGAACCTCTGCAAGGGTTACATTCTTGAAAATTACATAAACGTAAGTCATTTGAACTTGATATAGGTACCTACAATACATTGCATTTTTTTTCAAGTTAATCTGGGGTTTCTTTTAGGTTGCCGAGTACTGCCCAGTGGCCTGCAGTTATTTGTATTAGCTATGTTCGGCATGGCTGAGGCCTGGGCAATATATATTGTAGGAAGAAGAAGATAGTTCCAACAGTTCTTCATCGTCCTTGGTTCTCTAGTTAGCTCTAGCAACCCACCAACCAACCTAACCTATGACGTTTTCTCATGGAGCTTGAAAATGAACAAAAATAGCAATGAATTGACTTTATATCAATCCTTGATGGTGATTTACCTTGAAAATTATTATCTATCGCCTTCTCCTTATCCAAAAATGCTCTCTTAAAACAAACTCGAGTCAAGAGTGCAAATGAAGTCGTCGGGAAAACATGGCTGCAGCTAATCCTAGTGGCAATTTCTTCAAAATAAACTTGATTGTGATGCGAAAGTGTGGTTCTTAGGGAGTGGCAATGGCAAAGCCATGTTCTTTGCAGGCGAATGATCTATACAGTAAATTAATAAAGGTTTTTTGCGCAATAATTTGCATAATTTTACCTCCATAAACAGCATAGGTGGATACTTACGAGTGGTTGTCTTTACTGATCCCCAAGTGGCTGGATTTTTCTGTTCAGGAGAGAAAATGCGATGGAGTTGTCTTCGATCAAGTGTTCTACATCGGCGATGGCCAAAATGACTACTGCCCTTCAACCAAACTTCGAGAAATCGACGTGACTTTCCCCAGAGTCGGTTACGCCCTACAGAAAAAATTGGATCAACTATTGGCCGTTGGAGGTGAGTATTTTCCACAAATGTTACCAATCGAACGCCAAAACTTCATTTTGTTGTTTGTGTTACCTTTTCATGCAATAATTTCATGTTTTGTGACCTGAAACAATCCGTATCATCGTACAAAATAGTGGTTATATTTAAAACACATAAATATTCAGCAATATTTATACGTAACTTATTTAGCGCGACAAATTGTCCGAATGACAAAATGCAGGATCTTCTATTTTCCTTCAACGGACGTTCTGTGACCTCTTAATTTTCTGGGACTACCGGCTCTCCTGGAAATCGCACGTCGAGCAACTTGCTGCTAACTTAGCAACCGATAACTTCCCATCACGTCGACTTCATTTCCAGCTATGAAAGTGAAACCTCTTTGTGAAGTGAAATGGGAAAGGTTTCCTTTTCGACGGGACCCCTTCGAGCCATCCACTTCTCTCGGAATGCATTCCAACTGCAGTTGAACGGATTATTCTGTTGGAACAGCGGTTGGATGGTTCATCCCAAGGATGTTAGACTACAAGGTAGGGGTCACGAGCCGCGACGCTTGAGGTAACCACCCTCCCGCTAAAGGCCCTTCTTTCCCCATGCTACACAACAGTATTTTCTCTTTTACTTCTAATTGAAGGGTTTTGTTCAACTCCAAAGTTTTTCAATAATCAGTTTTATTTATTTTATGCTTACATTATGACATGCTGACGACGATTATGACGACTGCTGTTGTGACACTGTAAATTTCTTCTCGACAATTCGAGCGAATTCATTCAGTCTCAAAATTTCACTTTTCGCCTCATTCAGTTGCTGCCGAAGCAACTCATTTTCCTCTCGTAAACTCTTATTTTCAGCCAACAAAAATAACTCCTCCTGAGGCCGTTCATCTATATCGTCAAGGAGTGATCCGGCTTCACTTTCGGGTTCTATTTTTAAATTACCATTAGAGTTTCGATCAGAATGGAAGACCGAAATTTTCAACAATTCATCAGCTTGTCGTCGATGATCTCGTATTTCCGCTCTTTTTCGGCGACCATGATCTGACATACACTCGTCTTTATCCTGACCAGACGAAGAAAAGGTAGTTGTAACGATTGGTAAAAATAAATGAGGTACTGCATCAGGTTTGAGTTTTTTCCGTTTAGGTGTTATGTTCAGTAGCTCACTTTTCAAATCCCGTTCATAATCACTTTCATCGAAGTGGTTAGAGCAAACCCGGGCATTTGATACTGAAAAAGTATCAGCCCTTTTGCACAAGAAAATCCATTTTTCTTGAAGAACTTTCTCCTTTGGGAACTGGAGCAGTTGAATCCCGCGTTCTTCTTGATTTCTTTGATGGTTGCTGCAACCAAAAATGGCACAAATAACCATTCTGGGGCCGCCGGAAAACCGTCGATTGAAAAAGAAATGATAAACAAAACAAAATAGAACGAACTTGACAACGTACTAAAACAGAACGGAATATAGCGAACTTGACCACAGAAAGACTGGAATATAAATGTAAGGATGAGTGAAAGGTCTCTCTGTGGTTACCGAGTGACGTCACATCCCTGGGGATTCCCCAGTTTCCATTTTCGCGACCCCTACCTTGTAGTCCAATGCCCTTGGTTCCTCCTGTAGGAACAGCAGTTAGGCTACTGCGCATGCACCAGTCGGTTTCCTTCCAACTGCTGTCTCTGTAGGAACAAACCTTTTGTTCTCAACTGATATCAAAGCAAAGCAAAATGGCCGCCTTTGAGCGAGATTCGAATAACCGTTTGATTAGTCGTAGAGTGACGTCACTCGGATTACAGCAAAAGCTAGCTGCAAAGAGAAACAGGCTTTGCCTCCAACTACCCTGTATACTTACCTACCCTACTCTACCCTGTATTATACATATAACCGTGGCAATACACGTAGTTATTTATCATAATTATTAATTAATTTTGAATTTGCAGGAAAAACCGGAGTACTCGCCACCATCCACCCATGGACGACGCATAACGACATTCTGACCTTCATCAGAGCACGTAAGACTGAATAAACGCATAACTAAGCTGCTTATTTGCAATTATTACACAGCGTAACTTGCTGTGTCTTCGAGTTTGGCAATTTCGAGTGGTAAAGATAAAAATTGCGCTTACAAGAATTTATACATAAAGAATCGTCTGACTTATTTACATTTTTGTGGGCTCTTTAAAATGTCTCTTGAAGTTGAACATATTGTTTCTTTCAAGTCCCTTCGAGGATGGTTAGACTTATTTAATAACTTGTGATATTTCTGTATTTCTCAACTATTAGAGTCGTTATTAGAGGTTGGATTTTTATGTGCCGTAAAGCGTCTTTTGAAGGGAATAATTATTTCTAATTAGGTATGACCTACTAGAAATATAGTTATGCCAACATTACAAGATATTAATTGTTGTCTTTTCATTCAAATATAGCTGTTAATAGTAGTTCAATAAATAGCATACCCTCTCATTCCAACACCTGTTGATTTTTCGAAGTTTTTTGTTACAACTTATTTTATTTAATAAGAATTACCTGTTATACAAAACTGAAAACAACTCGAACAAGCGAACAGCGATCGCATTTGGTTAGATAAAACATCGGCGGAAATTACGCCTTTTGCGATTCACACTCGTGTTTCTGATTTATCGTTAGTCCAACCCTTAAATTCTCGCAGGGAGCGAACGGTTTCTCCTACAGAGCTCCGCGTGGTCTCAAAAAATTCTATACTATCTTGAATTGATGGGAAAACAATACCTTTATATCATAAATTTTTGAGTTAGGGCGTTATCAAAATTTCAAACCTCGTTTTTCAACCCTTATAAGTGACCTACATCAACCAAAATCTTCGGGGCACAACTAGACCCCAAAGGGAGCGTACATACTGTTGAGGATCATTAGTGATTACTATTATCACAAACTTGGAAACGATCATGTGAATTGAGTGTTTGATTGCTGCTAATAAAAATGGTGTTCTAGGTTTGCTACCGACCTTAATTGTCTTGTGTATTTTGATTGTACCATTATCAGTGCGATTAGTCACCTTATTGTTCCAGTATCTCATAATATTGGTGACAGCGGTGTCCGAATCTTGTTCTGAAGTTTTTTCGGGAGTTTTCCTTACTCGCGCTATGGATACACGTTCTACTCGCCGTCAAGGCTTGGTTGAGTCGGAAGGAGATGCAAATAGGGTGGAGGAGGGAGATGAATGAGCACCAAATCAACCAGTAACAGTTGACCAGCTGAATGCTTTTTGGGAGGATCAAAGATCCTCGATCATGGCTGATATGGAAGCACAGAGAGCAGCATGTTTTGCCGACATGGAGGCACAGAGAACCGCTAGCTTAGCAGACATGACTCGGATGTTTCACGATGTTGTCTCAATTCTTGCCAAATCATCCTAACCAGGCCAATCAGTCCTCTCAAGAACATCAACCACGCTCAGTCGAGGAGACAAAACTTGGTAAGCTGAAACCTGGAAAATATTATGGAGGTTCTGAATGGGAGTCGTACTTCCGCCAATTTGAAATGATTGTCACACACAATGCTTGGGATGAGAGTTCGAAAGCATCTTCCCTAGCAGCAGCATTATCTGGGACTGCTTGGAGGTTATTGCGGAGATAGACGATTCCCCATCCTATAATGATTTGGTAGTTGCTTTGGGGAAGAGATTTGGTAAAAAGCATCAAGCTCAGCGTCATCTAACCCCTTGCTAATTTTTTTTCTTTCTCAATAATTTTCATTTCCACAGGAAGGCGATTTGGTGTGGGTTTTTAGACCTAGGCTGCGTGTTGGGGTCTGCCCAAAACTGCAATAATTGATCCGGCCCGCCAGGTGACCCAAGACGGCAATAAGTTCATTGTTGTTGTTATTGATTATTTTACCAAGTGGCCGGAGGCTTTTGCTGTTCCTGATACCAAAGCAGATACCATTGCTCGAGGTCTTGTGTCAAATGTGATCTCGCGGTTTGGAGTACCCAGGGAGCTACACTCAGACCCGGGATTGAGTTTTGAGTCCCAGGTATTTCAAGAGGCACTATTGGATGTTCACAAGACTCGAGCAACACCCCTCCATCCACAGAGTTCTGGGGCTGCCGAGCGGTTTAATAGAACCTTATGGGAAATGCTCGCGAAAGTAGTTGGGAAGAATCAGATGGATTGGGACCAAAAGCTTCCTTGTTTGCTATTGGCATATCGAGCTACGGAACATGCAGCAACAGGACACTCTCCAGCACTGTTGGCCATGCCATCTGAGAGGAACCCCCGGTCCGTCTTTGCGCAGATGTTGAAGCAACAACTTTTGGATGTCCATGACATTGCCCGGAAGAAATTGCTGGAGGTAGCAGAGGCGACAAAACGACGGTACGATGTCCGAAAAGAAACACCTCGATTACAGGAAGGCGATTTGGTGTGGGTTTTTAGACCTAGGCGGCGTGTTGGGGTCTGCCCAAAACTGCAATCACCATGGGTAGGTCCTTGTAAAATTTTGAAGAGGATATCGGATGTGGTGTACCGGATCGGCCTTCCAGGACGATACAGGAAGGTGGTACATGCAGACCACTTGGTCCCATTCTCCAGTGTTCTTCAAGAAGAGGGGGGTAGTGTTGAGGATCACTAGTGATTACTATTATCACAAACTTGCTTGGAATCGATCATGTGAATTGAGTGTTTGATTGCTGCTAATAAAAATGGTGTTCTAGGTTTGCTACCGACCTTAATTGTCTTGTGTATTTTGATTGTACCATTATCAGTGCGATTAGTCAGCTTAGTGTTCCAGTATCTCATAATTTGAAATAAAATTTCATCAAAATCGGTCAATGCTAAGTGGGGAATGTGCCACGTACGGCGGACGGACGGCCAAATTTGTATTTGATTTTTGGATTCTACGTACCTTGAAACGTAATCCAACAAATTTTGAGGGGGGGGGGGGGGTAAAAAAAAGTTGTTTCTTGGTCAATTCCAAAGAAATGGGAACTAAGAAAAGTGTCGCGTCCGGTGGAAGGACGGATTTTTTAAAATTAGATTTTTGGATTCTACGTACTTTGAAACCATCATATTTTGAGGGGGGGGGGTAAACATTGTTTTTGGTTTATTATTTTCAATAATGATCCTTTGGAATCGACCAAGAAAAAAAAATTTTAACACCCCCTCAAAATTTGATGGTTTACGTTTCAAGGTATTTTGCCACTTAGCATTGACCAATTTGGATGAAATTTGTTATGTAGGCTCCATTTGGGGTCTAGTTGTGCCCCGAAGCTTTTGGTTGATGTAGGTCACTTCTAAGGTTTCCAAAATCAATTTTGAAATTTTGAAAACGCCCTAACTCAAAAAATTTCGATATAAAGGTATTGTTTTTCCTTCAATTTAAGATTCTATAGAATTTTTAGAATTTTTTGAGACCACGCGGAGCTCTGCAGGACAAACCGTTCGCTCCCTACGAAAATTTAAGGGTTTATATTGAAATATATATATATATATATAAATCAAAACACGATTCAAATTAGAGCTGACCGAAATGCGATCAATGGTTGGTGATTTTGATTTTTTTTTTAATTTTTTTAATTTTTTTTTTTTTTCTTCATATTGGATGGTTGGTGATTTTGTACACGAGTGATCTATATAGAAAAATAATAAACCATTGTGTAATAATTTGCAGCGTTTTATTGCTCGATTCCAAAGGTTTATAATTGAAAATAATAAACCAAAAAATGGAAAATTCGCTCATTCTCTCATGCTGCACGAATGGGATTTTTCATCACCAACCCATCCTGATTTAGCTCATAAAATCCAGCTCACCAATTTTTTTTTCCACTGCCGCCACTAAAACTGAACGTGACTCCACAATTACGCTTTTCGACCACTCAAGGTTGAAACGTCAGCCTTTTATTCGTCAACTTTCGTAATTAACAATTTTCCCATTAATCCATTGAAAATACGTTCCCTCTGCGACCATTCACGGGAAACAATGCTGATGTCTTTTCGAGATAAGTGTCTCCATTCGTCGGTCGCCTTAATCACTATAAATTATATCTTTTCAATACATCTTTTTACGGGCTTACACCGTCGAGTTTTCATGAGGTTTTCTTGTTTCGACCTAAAAACAGGTTATTCCGACGATTGGAACAACTCGATAGGAACGAACACATTTTGTACTTTTAATGGGGGTTTTAAAACGATTGTGTCAAACTTCCTGTTTTGTGTATTTTATTTTAATTTTTTCGACTTCGAAACTGGTGATTTTAGGAGGTGAATAAGTAGTTTTTCGGTATAACTTTATTTTCTGGCTCTGAATTCGGGACGATTTCACGATTTTAATGGTCTTGGAAAGGAGAAATTAAAGAATTTTCGTGGTCAGAAAGACTACCTACTTGGAATGACCTCGGAGTTTTTTGGTGAGGAGTTTTCACAACGTTATGTTCTCATTTGTGCTGCCGATAATAATTTTCGGTGGACGATCTTTGGGAGTTGTGAGTCGCGGAGTGTACCGAAGAAAAACGGACGGCTGAAGAAACGATGAAAGTATTCGTGGTTCTCTTGGCAGCGGCGATTTGGACGGTCGATGGTCGAAAGAGCGATTTCAGAGGGTCGAAGACGATTCCCAGGAGATTCAAGGAGTTCTCCGGCGGAGTCCAAGCGGGCAGGCAGCTCTCTGTCGACACGATAGGTCAGTTTTATCTCAGCATCACCTTACGTTATGTGGTTGATTACGACTACCAAGTAGGGAGAACTTGGGGAAGCAACATTAGGCTATATGGGGTATTTCGGTGGGTCGGAAATTCAGGTTATTTACCTCAAATTTGGATTTAGCACCCTTGAAAACCTATATACTCCAACTTTTAGCCCAATGATACTGTAACATGTGGTAGAAAAATTAATTAAAGTGATCACACGTTTGAAAAAAAGGTGGGCCTCCATAAATGCACACACACTACGCCGCGCCCGTGTGTGAGTAATATTTTGTAGTATCCAAGAGGTCCTCCAAGGGTTTCATCTCTTCTCTGTGCATGGATCCTTTTTTCAAAGACAGTTGGCTAGCTACGTCACAATGAGGAATTTCACCATGTCGAAATTTCCTATTTTTGACCCCAAAATCGGATTCAGCACCTCGAAAAACCTCCTAAGGCAAACTTTCAGCCCGAACTTCCTAATTTACGAATAAACAAAACAGTGTAGAAAATACGAATGTTTAAAAAAACCGGGAAAATGACGTCATCCTGGAATAATAGTTCATTTATGGCCGCTTGAAGCGCTGAGATCGAGAAATCTATAGTCCCCAGATGCAAAATTTCACGAAACAGTAAAGTTCGAAATCGAAAAACTGAAGAAAAAAATGGAAAAAGCAAGATGGGGAAAATTAGGTTTCCCCTGTTTTTGTTTTATAACTTTTCTCTTAGAAAACACGATTTCGTCGTCCCAATGGGCAACACTGGGAGGAGACCGCGATCCGAAGAGCCCAATCAGCGAGCGTTCCCGCTCCACGTCCGTTTTCCCGGTTAGTTTTGAAATCAAAAATTTTGATTGTCTCCCAAAAATAACAGGAGACTTATTTTCCGAAATCAGCTCGATTTTCATCTATCACACACCATTAACTATTCAGGAAAAATGCAAACAGAATTCGGTGAAATTCCTCATTGGCTATCTACGTCACACTGTTCAAATCTTCAACTTTCCTTACCTTCTCTGATTTTTTAAAAACATTTTCTTGACGAACAGACCCAATTACCATTATTCCTGAGCCATACTCTTTTGAAAAAAAAAATTAAAAAAAATGACTGAAATACCCCATTGTTGAATACCAAGTCCGCTGCTTAATTCACTGCTTGTTCACCCAAATGGGAAATGTTCGTAAATTTTGTTTCTTGCACTAATACTATTACTAAACGGCGCTACAGTATGCGCTACTATTACGCTAAATGAGGAGAGTCTAGAGATTGACCTGGGTACCCCCCCCCCCCCACAAACTAGCGCTACCTTGCGTTTTTCGTGATTATTAGCTTCAAGATGGCGATATCTACCAATTATACGGATCTGTGAATACCTGGTGTCCTGGGAGTTCTCAGTATTCTGCTAACTATTTACGAATATCTTTGGAAAGCTCGACAAGTGAGGTTTTATTTTGGTTTATTATTTTCAATAATGAACCTTTGGGATCGACCAAGAAAAACATTTTTTTAACACCCCCTCAAAATTTGATGGTTTACGTTTCAAGGTACGTAGAATCCAAAAATCGAAAAAAAATTTGGCCATACGCGGCACTTTTGCCACTTAGCATTGACCGATTTTGATGAAATCTAGTTGTGCCCCGAAGATTTTGGTTGATGTAAGTCACTTCTAAGGGTTCAAAAATGAATTTTGAAATTTTGAAAACGCCCTAACTCGAGAAATTTTGATATAAAGGTATTGTTTTTCCTTCAATTTAGGATTCTATAGGATTTTTAGAATTTTTTGAGACCACTCGGAGCTCTGTAGGACAAACCGTTCGCTCCCTACGAGAATTTAAGGGTTGGACGTACGATAAATCAGAAACACGAGTGTGAATCGCAAAAGAGGCCTAATCTCCATTCAAATTTTAGTTGACCGAAATGCGATCGATGTTTTCCATCATGTTGGATGGTTGGTGCGAGGTGCGCAGTGAAGTTCATAATGGGTTGAGACAGGGGGATCCAGAAGCGCCTGGTTTGTTTAATCTCTGTCTTGAAGGAGCAATACGTGCCATATGTACAAACCCTGGAGGAACAATATACCATCGAATGACGCAAAACTTGGCATATGCTGACGATGTTGAGATAGTGGCAAGGTCAATTGCTGCACTATCTGGTGCGTTCCAAGAGTTTGAGGGAGCAGCAAAAGAAAGAGGGCTCAGGGTTAATTACCAAAAGACCATTTACATGAAAACGTCAAGAGCCCAGCCTACCCGAAGCCCTGAGTCCATTGAGATGGTCGGCTACAAGTTCCCAGTTCACCCTAATTTCAAGTACCTTGGTTCGATGTTGACGGACAATAACGACATTTCTGAGGAAATAAAAGCCCGGATGGAAGCAGGAAACCGATGCTTTTGGTCACTCAGCAAGGTGCTAAGGTTCAAGGCTCTCCCAAGAAAAGCAAAGCTGAAGGTGTACAAGACCATGATTCGGCCTGTGGTAACATATGGCTCTGAATTGTGGGTCCTCACACAGGAATGGGAACAAAAGCTCCGGGTTTGGGAGCGGAAAGTCCTGAGGCGCATATTTGGGCCAATCTTTGACCCTGACGATATGCGCTGGAGGATTCGGAAAAACGAGGAGCTTCGGGAGCTTCACAATGAGCCTGACATTGTAACCTTCATCAAAAAGGGCCAACTGCGCTGGATCAGGCACGTGGAACGAATGGATTCGACCCGAGTCTCTAGGAAGCTGCTCTATGGGAAGCCGGGTGGCAGCAGAAGAAGAGGCAGGCCGCGCACAAGATGGGTCAATGACGTCGAGGCTGATATCAGATCGCTCGGCGTTCGACGGTGGCGGACTGCAGCACTGGACAGGGATGTCTGGCGAGGTATTGTTGAGGAGGCTCAGGTTCTCTAGAGAACTGTAGCGCCACGGAAAGGAATGGATGGTTTGTGGCTTTGCAGACGAGTGATCAATATAGAAAAATAATAAACCATTGTGTAATAATATACAGCGTTTTATATAAAATAACGCTACAGGTAATTAATTTCCTGTAAATACAATAATCACTTGAGTACCTGTGCTTCTGGTCGTCAGCGTTTCCCACCCAATTGTAAATATGTAGGTAACAACTGCAACTCAAAACATGAGGCGTAGCACAAAAATACGCTGTAACCAACCGGGCAGAAAGAAAAGCTCTGCATTCCGCCAAATCCTTCAGTGGTATGAGGTTCCTTCCTACGTACCTGTTGGAAAATTCCCATTATTCGGGTTAGCAGGCTCTAGATTTTAGGGTAACCACATGAACATTTTTAACGCAAAGACATTTACTTTGAAAAAAACAGGAGAAATACAGGACACTCACTTGAGAAAGGACGAAAAAGAATGGCTCGATTGAAATAGTCAACTTATTTATTGCGCTGTCAGGCGATCTTCGGCAGTCTTCTTCTTCTTCTTCTTCTCTTTATCTATATTGATTCTCCACAAGTTAAGTAGGTAAGGACCTATCACCATAATTTGAGGTAAATAAGAGGTATGATATCATGGAATCAAATGTAAAGAATCAAGTCTTGTTTACTTCGACAGAATGTATGAAAAACGTAAGGTAGGTAGCGCTAGTGTGGTGGGGGGGGGGGGGTACCCAGGTCGATCTCCAGACTCTCCTCCCTAAATGGGGCTCCTACTATTGGCCTCCTTTTGGGAATTTTACCAGCTTGAACGATCTTGCGCCATCCAGTCGTAGCACCCAAGCTGTGTTGTGTTGGGTGGGAAGACTTGCATGGAATCTGTTCTGATCTCGTGGCAAATCACTGGTGATGATGAGGTTTCTCAATTACCAACCAAGTGATGGAGATGCCAAATGATTAATAATCGCCACACAGCTCCACTCCCCGATAAAAAGATGGAGGAATTACAGAGGTTTGCACGGTAGCTTGATATCGCTAGTCAAGCAAATTATGCTCTGCATTTTATTCCTCGTGTTCACCATTTTTAGCGGGAGGAGTTGAGTGGGATCTGTTCTGATCTCGTGGCCAAGTTTGTCTTCTTCTAAATTGTCTCTCCATATTAAACCTGGCCTTCCTCTCTTCCTTGTACCATTTGGGCGTGCTAACTCGATCTGTTTAGCCTGATTCCATCCATTCGGAGAACAATCTCCGAAGCTCCACATAATCATCTCACCCTACTTCACCGCGTAGATTTTGTTTTACAGGTTTCGGGCATCGCTTTGACTTGGGAGTTATCGGCACCCTGAAAGACCCTCGACAAGGTAGATTGAGAGGAATTCGCAGCAACAAAATCCCTCTGAAGCAGTATTACAACGAAGACGGCCATTACATGTTCAACAAACCCGGAGATTTGATGTTCAAACCATCTTTCGGCCCGACTAACCAAGCTGTTCGGTTGTTGAGTTGACATCTCGGTGGAGGAAAGAAGGGAATTTTCGTTCCTTGAAACAAAATCGAAGCCTGGAATTTTATCAAAATAAAAATAACAATTTAATTTCAATTTTTTTAAAACGAAAAATAGGGCATTGAGTCCTTCCTGACCTGTAAAAGAACGTAAATATACAATTAACAATAATTATAATATAATGAAACAAAGAATTATTGCATGTACAGGGGACGACGTTCGTAATTTAATTAAGTTTAAGATGAATCGAAAGCAATAAAGCGAGTACGAAGAAAGTAAGTGTGAAGGAAAGGAGCAAAAGAGAGAGAGTAGGTAAGAAAAGAAGATCAGCACGTCAAGTAATTTTCGATAAATTGGCAAAATTCCCTATTTTGCTTCCGAGTCTACCAAGGTAGTGGAAGCTTTGTTTTCACTTTTCAAGGTTGAAAAAAATAAGTTCTCCAAAATCAAAATTTCCACTTGCGTTTTACGTTCTAGAGCTTCCTGAACAATTTGGGTTCCGTGTCTGTCATGAATTCCTTGCCACAGCCATAACTTGCAATAACTTCTTTTGCTGGTATTCTAAGCACCAGTATCGCATCTCTTTAGAAGGAGAAATCACTTAACCTGTCAGTCACTTGGTCTATGTACAAAATGATGGTTGAATCCTACCAGTTGGAATGCTCGTGATGGGCAGGCGTTGTCGCTGTAGTCGTCGGAGTCAAAGAAGTCAGGCAGTCTGGGTGAAACCAGGAATGAGCACTTGAATGATCGGTGGGTGGGGGGGGGGGAGGGCAGTCTCGGCAGGGTTGTACTCTCTCTCGCCACAAACAAGGTCAGTCAAGGAATGGCGAACGCAGGTGCGATCGTGGGGGTCCTTTGGTTTGGAGGGGGCAGATCGGTGCTTCTGTGCATGCACCTGGAGTGGGGGATCTGCTGGTGGCGCTACTGGTGTTGGCTGGTATGAGCTTGGTCCTGGTAACCTCGATGATACTGGTGGCGCTGTTGGTGGTGAAATCGCGGACCTGGCTCGCGCACTTTTGAATGTGGCACGGTCAACGGTAATCCTCAAGGGTGAGACCCCGGCGTTACAGTGTCTTTTGGTCCTGAGTTCTGTGTTTTGTCCTCCTTCCTAGTTCACGCACTCTTGTGTTAATCCTTGTAAGCTAAAGGTTCGCGTATGTTCCTTGCAACAGCCATACGAAGTTATTGTCCGATTTCGATGAATTTCCAGGAATTATGAGGGTTGGGTCCCCAACGATGAATTTGGGAATTATGGGTCCCCTACGAATATCATGGCCCCCAAATTGAAAGTGTTTTGTGCTCATGCGCAAACGAGAAATCCTTGTAACACCCACAACTTCTACACTTTCCAACCATATTCAGAGATTGTGTAGATACTTAAAGATACAGGTACTTAAAGATTGATGTTATGAGATTAACTACTATGCTTCGTATCGTATATACAATCCCAAAAAAACCAATCCAATCCAAAACACACTCACGCCACGTAGCACGCCACAAGATAAAATGACTAGAGATCAATAAATTAAGAAATAAATTTATCTTTTTCAATAGCTTCAAAAAATTCATCAAACGAAGGCCTCTCTGCAGCAGCTGCAGTCAGCTCTGTAACTGAGTCCCGAAACAACTCGGAGTGCTCTTCTCTAACACCCAAAAATAATTTTAGCAGACGGACAATGACCCCAGCAAACAATAGCATAGGAAGCTCTACTGAGAGAGATTGCATGGAATGCTGCAAGAACTGCTTTTCCTGACAATTTATCAGCTAGTCTACGGATCAGGTATTTAATCAGGTAATTTATTCAGGTATGTGTAGGTATTTAAAACGTGCCAAGTTCAAGCAGTGCGCATTCCAATTAAGCTTTGGATCCACTTGAACTTGGGTTATGGATACGAGGAAGCTATGTGCCACACCCACTTGGCAGACGTTTTTTCTTTTGGTTGTTAAGGTTTTACTTCCGCGTGGTTTTTTACGTACCTCAACATCAAAAACTGCGTAGATCTCAGCTTTCCAATGGTACTAACGAGAAATATTTTAAAATCGAATTTAGGGGAGAAATTTGTGTTTAAACCGCGGAAAAACGTGAATTTTTCACAACGAAATCGACGTTTTGAAGTGGGAAACGTTGGTTTCCAGAGTCGTCAAAAAGCTCTCAAAACTCAATAACTTTTGAAGTAGTTGAGCAAGAAACCTGAAATGTTGCACACTTATCAGTCTCACAACCACAATAAAGGTCATTCAATCGAAAGTTATCAATGTTTAACATTTTAATAGAATAACAATGCCGAATAAAAAAATTTGAAAACTTATAATTACTAAAATGTATAAATTTTTTCGAGTTTGGCATTTTGCGGTGGTAAAAAAAGTTTACTTTTAAAATGGAGTGACCATAAAACAAAATGGTGTAAAGATAAATTTCTAAGAACAATAATTCTTTTTAAAAATCTGGTTAACCTACAGCCGTACCTGCTAACAAACTGCACTAAGTGGAGCTTTTTACCAAGTGAAGTACGAAAGCTCGAATAATCTCGTTTGACGATTAGAAAAATCATAAAATATGACGAAAATACTTTATAGCTTGGGTAGAACTTGTCCTTGAATGACCAACTTTTGACGTCGATTGAGTAGTTTCTTCGATGGTTTGCTTTGTTTCTGTTTAGACACTTTTATTTCACTACCAGCGCATTCAAATCAATAAAAACGCCAAAATAGTTGTTTTGAAATGGAATGAAGAGACGATCGTTTGTTGATCTCTCACTGAATATTCCAGTTAGTCATTAAGAACGAGTCGCCCTTTCGGAAGTTCAACTTCCTTAATCAAATCAAATCAAATATTGCTTCCGAGTCTACCAAGGTTCCCCTAACTTTGTTTTTTATTTTCAAGGTTGAAAAAAAAAAATGTTCTTCAAAATTTCCACTCGCTTTTTACGTTTCAGCCCTTTCTGAACAATTTTGGTTCCGTGTCTGTCTGTGTGTCTGTCATGAAATCCTTGTAACCTGCATGAGTATACGAAGTTATTGTCCGATTTCGATGAAATTTTCTGGGATTATGCGGATTAGGTTACAGATGGTCCCAAATGAAAATCAAGGCCTTAAAATTGGCAGTAGCCTCTGCGCATGCGCAAACGTAAAATCATTGTAACAGCCTTAACACTTACATTTTTCATCCGAATTTGATGAAATTTCTCAGGATGGTCCAGATTGGCGTGTAGATGGTCCCCTATGAAAATCATCTCCCCCAGACTAATAGTAGTTGCTGCGCATCCGCAAACGTGAATTCCTTGTAACGGCCACAGCTTCTACATTTTCCATCCGAAATTTCTCAGGATTGTTCAGGTTAGCGTGTAGATGGTCCCCTATGAGGGTAGTCGAAGGTACTTAAGATCAACTACTATGCATCGGATCATCTATACAATCGGGTTATGAATACGAGGAAGCTATGTGCCACATCCACTTGGTAGACTTTTTTCTATAATAGTGAGGAAGTAAAAGGCTCACATTTCCTATGGGTGATCTCATAATTTCTGCATTTACTCAACAAAAAGGTACTAAGGTAGAGGTAGGTATCTAAATAAGTTGATAGGTATCGAAACAGAATTTATTTAGTACAAAAGACATCAAGGATAAGAATCCCACCGTATTCCTAACATGATAGGATGGTACCATATAAATACGAGTATGCTCTGGTTATTATAGGGAGGTGCAGGTGAATGTCTGCGACGTTGGTACTCGCAAATCAGCAAAATTGCAATTACCCGGCTGAATTAGATACTATTGGAGGAAGGCAATAGATAGGCAGGTCCTGCCCATTGAAAAGTGAAGTTCGGCAGGGAGTAGAACTGGTAGTGTGAGTCACATAATGAAGAAATGAAGAGTTCCTATCTGCCATGATGTAGGTAAGTAAAGGGAACCTACCTACTATTACAATAATGATACGAAATATGCAGAACAGTGTTTTCATCCATTTCTCGTTGAAGTTTTCCGTGAAGTAGCAATAAACAAAGCCAAAACACCCAGTTGGCCGAAGGTTTCAGGCAGGAAGACAGTTCAGTAGAATGCAGTTGTGTGTGAATTCCAGTTTTCACTTCTTCCCCATCATTCTCGTTCCTGTTTGCATCATTCGGCCGAAACCACCGCCCATAGGCACAGCAGCTGAAAAAACGTATCATAGTCTGGTAAACCAATATCTAAAATAATTTCAATGTGCATAGAGTCTTAGGGTAAAGGCACCAATCATTGGCCACCCCCCAGTCATTGGCCACCTAGTTTTTCAAGTTAGTTTTTTACGACACAATTCTCTCTTGGATCACTTTTAATGTTTTCCTCATTTTAAGTGGGTATTCTAGAAGGCAGTGGGATCTTGAAGGATACAGTGAAGCCTTATATAAACCTCTCAAAGTGGTGAAGGTCCAAGAATTATGATCATCACACCTGTTTCTTATGAAAACGATAAGCAGACCTCAACGCGTTCTTAAGAGTTTGTTGTGGTTATTTTCAAATTTGATGTAGTTTTTCTTGTGTTTGCATGGTCACTAGTAAATTATTAGTTTATTTCTGTCCACCAGGACATGGAATTTTCACAAATTGTAGAAAATATAAGGCCGGCTAATAACTGGATGATGACAAGGGTGATTTTTCCAGTCATTGGCCGGGTGGCTAATGATTGAAATGATGCGAATTTTTCCTACCCCAATCATTGGCCAGGTGGTTGTAACTACCAATAATGCTTACATAAATTTATAATTTAATCATTCAGAACTATCACTGATAATTTTTAGTCAAGAAGCTATTATTTCTGGCACTAAAATGATTCCAGGGACTCCAGTGGTACCTTACTTTCTGTAAGAAAATACGTTTGATTGGTTTCATTCTTCTTAGATCTTGGAATGGTAAATAAATTTGAGTGATTTCTTTTACCTTGGGATGGTAAATGAATTCTCTCTAGTGAATAGCCTTAGCCAAAAAGTGCCTTCGTAATATATATAGTTGGTCGTTCTGTGCTTTTCAGTTCTCAATTGAGTTTGTATGCAGTTCTTCGTTTCATAACGTATAAATTCCACGTTTAGTTCAGGTCAGCCGACCTTTTAGTTCATTAAATAAGTGAAAACATTTTACCAAAGACATAGGAGACGGTCTAGGACACAGCCTGAAGTAATGAGTTAAACGGTTCCAGGCTGAGCTTTCAACGTGGGAGAAAAGGAGGTGTTTTTTAGTGGGGGATCCCACATAAGCTTGAAAACACGGACCCTTCAAGGTATCTTACGAGATCCAACTCCATCTGTGGATCTTTAAGGCTTTCCCACCTGCCCACCGGGAAAAAATTGTAAATTTTACCGACACAGTGGAGCAGAAAATCATGAATATAGGGTGGCCAATGACTGGGGACAAGGTGGCCAATATTAGGAACTCCCGGCCAGTGACTGGTGGAAAACTGATTTTACTAAACTAATAGGAAAAATATTTACTAGATCTTTTATGTGTTTGAAATTGTTATTGTATCGTAATATTTGGATGTTAAGCTTTCTTAAACACCAGGAAAGAAACAAATACCATCAAAAATAAAGTGGGTATGAAGATAAACGTTCTTAAGTGGCCAATGACTGGTGCCCTTACCCTATAACCCCTCATTTCGTTCATCGAACTACCGGATTTGTGTAACATTATGAAAGCTAAGTGGCAAAAGTGCCGCGTACGGCGGACGGACGGAAAATTTTTTATTCGATTTTCGGATTCTACGTACCTTGAAACGTAATACATCAAATTTTGAGGGGGATGTTAAAATTTTTTTCTTGCTCGATTCCAAAAGCTTATTATTGAAAATAATAAACCAAAATAGAAAATAAAGGTAGAAAAATAATCCATAAACCAATTTTACGTGACCAACTTTGAACTGTGAAACTGAGTTAAAAGATGGAGGTTTGGAAAATTATTCATAATTTCACTCACACAGTTGCAAAAGAGCTCAAAATTTGATCAGAAGTCAATGAACACCTGATGTAATGGAGATCGCTAAAACTTTTCTATGAGTAGGCTGGAGAAATACGCGATGAACGCACTTGGCCTTAGTGACCCTAGGTAGGTGGTATCTACGGTTGGTAGTGGTGACAGCTGTGTTCTTTTCAGACGAGTGATCTATACAGGGTGTTTCACGAAAAGGTTACACCCCCCTTCATTTTCGCAAAATACAGCGTAAAAAATTCCGACCAACGCAATTCTTCATGATTTTTTGTGAGGATCTCAGGAAAAATACTTTTGCGCAAAAAAGTTACGCGCAATCGTGCGCAATTGACACTAACTTCATTTTTTCAAATAAAACCCCCCTTTTTTTATTACAGATTCGGATTCTACGTCAAATTTCATGAGAAATTCATACCCACATCGATTTGTTTTATTGCGCGCAACCTGGCTTTTTGAACGCTCTAAGTTGCGCAACTCCACAAATGCGCAAAAATTAGATTTTGGAGAACCCTTAGTGTGGCATATGTTTTTTCATCATTTTTTGACGCTAAATCACAATGTGATTTCCAGTCAAATTGAAAAACGGATGTCACCATGTCATGGTGACATCCGTTTTTCAATTTGACTGGAATTTTTTCAAAATAGCGGCCAAAAATTCGGTTGTTTTTAGTGAAAAAATCGCTCTTTTTAAATCGTTATGAGTTTTTAGGTAATTTTATTCAGTTCAAGCATGATCGTGCTGTCAGTTTTTATTTTTAACTCCACCGTAGACGACCCCAAGCCCGTGGTTCAAAAGGAGGTGAGAAAATAAAAAATAAACATGATTTCGACCTCAAAACTGATGTTTTCGTGAACGAAATGTTAATTTTTCCTCTTAAATCTTGGTTTTTCTCAAAACGGATGACACCCTGTGATTCAGCGTCAAAAAATGATGAAAAAACATGTGCCACACTAAGGGTTCTCCAAAACCTAATTTTCGCGCAATTGTGGAGTTGCGCAACTTAGAGCGTTCAAAAAGCCAGGTTGCGCGCAATAAAACAAATCGATGTGGGTATGAATTTTTCATGAAATTTGACGTAGAATCCGAATCTGTAATAAAAAAGGGGGGTTCTATTTGAAAAAATGAAGTTAGTGTCAATTGCGCACGATTGCGCGCAACTTTTTTGTGCAAAAGTATTTTTCCTGAGATCCTCACAAAAAATCATGAAGAATGGCGTTGGTCGGAATTCTTACGCTGTATTTTGCGGAAATGAAGGGGTGTGTAACCTTTTCGTGAAACATCCTGTATAGAAAAATAATAAACCTTTGTGTAATAACTTGCTGCGTTTTGAATTGAAAAAGAACCTTTCCTCAGGGGTTCAAAATACGATTCTAGGATGACAAAAATCTTTGGTGTGCAGAATTTTGCGCTGCCTCCGAAAATAACATACGTTCTCATATCTAAATCAACCTTTTAAGTTTTTAAAAAGTTAAAAAAAATATTTATTTTTTGCCCTCTGGATCCTCTCGAAAACCTTTTAGACATGTCCTACACAAAGGGTTCAAATTGTGGTTTCACACAGGGTTTCCTGAGTATTTTTTGAAGTGGACTCGAATGAGACCAACTTCAAGTCAACAAAACCAATAAGACCAAATTCCAAACTCACCAGCCGCAGCCAAGGCACACACGACGAGCACAAGCACGGTTTCGAAGAACTTCATTTTCGCAACTAACAAAACTCGAACCAAAATTTCGGCTTTTAAAAGGGCTTCAGACCAGAACGAGCGACCATTTTAATGAGTTGACACCTAATAATCCAATTTACTAACATTTTTAGCCGCCCTCAATTGCCTAAGTACGATAGTCGAGCCCAATAACGAGGTAACTATTAGGAGTAAATGTAGGCCTTTAAGCCTGTAAGCCTTACTTATAAGTTCCTTCATCTATCATTCTCGAAATTGGAGCAGTTGATACCAGTTAATATTCTGTATTCGACAGGGTTTTAACATACCACTTAATTAGGTGGACGTACCTGCAGCTTATTAGGTGAGATAATCAATGGGCTGCTTTCTCTGGAACTCCACTAATAGTAAGCTATTCTCTGAGGTGTCCACACGTTGAAGAAATAGGTAGGTTGAGGGGAGAAAATTTGGATTCGGCTTTCCTCGTTAAGATTTGTTAGTCGAGTTCACTTTCTCACTGATGCACCATCAGGACTTTGACGCTTTTGGTTTATTATTTTCAATAATGAACCTTTGGAATCGACGAAGAAAAAAAAATTTTAACACCCCCTCAAAATTTAATGTTTTACGTTTCAAGGTACGTAGAATCCAAAAATCGAATAAAAATTTGGCCGTCCGTCCGCCGTACGCGGCACTTTTGCCACTTAGCATTCACCGATTTTGATGAAATTTGGTATGTAGGCTCCATTTGGGGTCTAGTTGTGCCCCGAAGCTTTTGGTTTATGTAGGTCACTTCTAAGGGTTCCAAAATCAATTTTGAAAACGCCCTAACTCAAAAAATGTTGATATAAAGGTATTGTTTTTCCTTCAATTTAAGATTCTATAGAATTTTTAGAATTTTTTGAGACCACGCGGAGCTCTGCAGGACAAACCGTTCGCTCCCCACGAAAATTTAAGGGTTTATATTGAAATATATATATATATAAATCAAAACACGAGTGTGAATCGCAAATGAGGCCTAATCTCCGTTCTAATTAGAGCTGACCGAAATGCGATCAATGGTTGGTAAATTTGATTTTTTTTAACACAGAATGTGTTTTTGCGATGACCTACCGAAAAAAAATCGACTGGAAAAAGCGACAGAAAAAACCGTTACGCGCCTTTTATAATGATTTTCACGTGCAACCAAGCCGTTGGTAAGGAAATAGAACTCCCGCAGTGTTCATTGCACAGAAATTGTTCACCATTCGTTGGAAAGCTCTCAATTTATATAGTATTTTTCTTGTAGTTACATATTTATTTATATAACATTTATAGGGTTTTAGACCAAATTAAATGTCTAACAATTATTTATTTTATTATTGCCACAGACTCCACATTTATTATTGTTGTTTTTTATTTAACGGATGACTAGCATCGCAAAAACACATTCTGTGTTCCTATGATTTCATACAGAGTATGGAAAAAGAAATAAACCGGGGGGTGCACGGGGGCGGAGCTTTTTTATTTTTTATTTATTTCTTTATTTTTTTTCTTCTCTTCATATTGGATGGTTGGTGATTTTGTAGACGAGTGATCTATATAGAAAAATAATAAACCATTGCGTAATAATTTGCAGCGTTTTAACAATCACTTCATCGGATACATTGTAGGGCTCAGTCTCATAGATCGCTATGAGCAAAATGTGGAAATTTCAATTTAATTTTGGTCGAAGTCCACTTGAAGCAATCCATAGAAAGGGGTTTCAATATTCATAAAATTCAGTCATGAAATTGGTTGCTTTGAACAGCACGAGGGTTTTCCAATTTAACACATTTCAAGCCAAATAAATAATGAGGAGAGGAGGATGAACTGTTTTACAGAATTCTGGCCGAAATAAAACATAATTTTTTGCTCACCAATTGAGAGCAAAAATTCTCGATATTTTATCAATTTTACTTTTGGTTTATTATTATCAATAATGAACCTTTGGAATCGACCAAGAAAAAAAATTTTAACACCCCCTCAAAATTTGATGGTTTACGTTTCAAGGTACGTAGAATCCAAAAATCGAATAAAAATTTGGCCGTCCGTCCGCCGTACGCGGCACTTTTGCCACTTAGCATTGACCAATTTTGATGAAATTTGGTATGTAGGCTCCATTTGGGGTCTAGTTGTGCCCCGAAGCTTTTGGTTCATGTAGGTCACTTCTAAGGGTTCCAAAATCAATTTTGAAATTTTGAAAACGCCCTAACTCAAAAAATTTCGATATAAAGGTATTGTTTTTTCTTCAAATTAAGATTCTATAGAATTTTTAGAATTTTTTGAGACCACGCGGAGCTCTGTAGGACCAACCGTTCGCTCCCTACGAAAATTAAAGGGTTTGTATTGAAATATATATATATATAAATCAAAACACGAGTGTGAATCGCAAAAGAGGCCTAATCTCCGTTCAAATTAGAGCTGACCAAAATGCAATCGATGGTTGGTAATTTTTATTTTTTTTTTTAAATTTTTTTTTTATTTTTTGATTTTTGGTTTATTATTATCAATAATGAACCTTTGGAATCGACCAAGAAAAAAAAATTTTAACACCCCCTCAAAATTTGATGGTTTACGTTTCAAGGTACGTAGAATCCAAAAATCGAATAAAAATTTGGCCGTCCGTCCGCCGTCCGCGGCACTTTCCCCACTTGGCACTGACCGATTTTGATGAAATTTGGTATGTAGGCTCCATTTGGGGTCTAGTTGTGCCCCGAAGCTTTTGGTTGATGTAGGTCACTTCTAAGGGTTCCAAAATCAATTTTGAAATTTTGAAAACGCCCTAACTCAAAAAATTTCGTTATAAAGGTATTGTTTTTCCTTCAATTTAAGATTCTATAGAATTTTTAGAATTTTTTGAGACCACGCGGAGCTCTGTAGGACAAACCGTTCGCTTCCTACGAAAATTTAAGTGTTTATTTTGAGATGTATATTTATATAAATCAAAACACGAGTGTGAATCGCAAAAGAGGCCTAATCTCCGTTAAAATTAGAGCTGATCAAAATGTAATCGACATTTGGTGATTTTGATTTTTTTAAAATTTTTTTTGATTTTTTATTTATTTTTTATTATTTTTTTTCTTCTTCATATTGGATGGTTGGTGATTTTGTAGACGAGTGATCTATATAGAAAAATAATAAACCGTTGTGTAACAATTTGCAGCGTTTTTACTATAAAAACGTTTCGTAAAAAAATTCTCCAATTCCAGGCAACTGTACTCTCCTCCCTAAACTCATTACAACCTTGTTATGGATTTATTTAATGTATTGCTTTGAGTGAATTTCGTCCAAAATTAAATTGAAAACCCCCACATGTTGCACAAATCAACAATTTTATAAGACTTGAAAATTGATTGAATGAATTTTAAGAATATTGAGAATCTTTTCTATGAACTGCTAGGATTTTGTCCAAAATAAAATTGAAATAACTACAAGTTGCACAAGTCAATCTATTCTATAGGGTAGGTGGGGAAAATTCCTGCAACTTTCGTGATAAGGCGTAATAAAAACGTCCATTCATATAGCATGAGTTAATGAGTGAATGTTCAAAGAAATATTCGAAGCTATGCATAAGAAAATAGAAATATTAGTTATATGACAGGAATTGTTAAAATTACAATCAAACCCTCGGTTAAATATTCTAAAAAACATCAAAAACTACTTTTCCCGTCACCCCAGACGTTTAACATTGTTCAACAGTTGTATTGTTGTTTTTCCCCCATTTTTCATTGTACCTTATTGTAGTATATTGAAGATGTTAGGAGTCGATTTTCTTGATCTACTCGTCTCCCCGAACTCATAAAGTACCCAGGCGAATATTTGTATGCTTTTTCCGATTTTCTGTGACCCTCTCTAATCCACTTTGACCATCACTAACCCTGCCTAACTCTCAGGGTCCTCAAATCCTTGTAAAGGGCAGAACAAAGTCCAATTTTGATGAAATTTCAGCCAGAAGAATCATCAGCCCTCGACTGGTAGCCCTGCGCATGTGCAAACGTATGGAAATGAAATCCTATGCCATCGATAATTTGTCAAAATACACCAAAATTTTTTTTAAATCAAAAAAAAATTTCGAACAAGAGGGAAATTAACGTACTTAGCACCTACAATCACAATTCTAACCTAATGTTTTTTAGAGTGATCAAGTGATAAAAAGTTTGAATACAGAAGTTAGTTTCAGGGTGTCCAGCGATTCCCCGGAAAAAAATTCCAGGTTTTCACGGGTCAATTTTCGACTTTTTCCAGGGTTCCAAATCATTCAAAATATGAATAAATGTGATGATAATTTCTCAAAATTCAGGTTATTAAGGACTATTATGAAAAGAAAAAGCATTATGGTAGCTTACCACAAAACATCAATGTGAAAGTACCTATCAGTCCGGGGCGATGATTTTCATCTCCAATCTGAACACTAAAAATTTCATCGAAATTGGATGGAAACTGTAGAAATTACTATCAGTCAGGAAATGATTGTTTCTGCAACCCTATTTGCTCATATCCTGAATATTTAATCGAAATCGAAGAATAACTTCTAATAGATTAGCCCGTTACAAAGATTTCATGACAGGCACACCAGAGACTTCGATTCTTGGATAGAGTAGAGAATTAACATTGAATGCATTAAAACTTGTAGGTTTACTCGAGCGAATCTACCAGTTCAGAATCTACCTCGAATTCTTGAAAAAAGTCGTGACAGAAGGTTGAAAACACCGAAACTTGTTGGTTTACTCAAGAGATATAACCACTTCGAAGGCTCATTTCGACCTCCAATTCTTGAAAAAAGTCGTGACAGAAGGTTGAAAACAACGAAACTTGTTGGTTTACTCGAGAGATATAACCACTTCGAAGGCTCATTTCGACCTCCAATTCTTGAAAAAAGTCGTGACAGAAGGTTGAAAACACCGAAACTTGTTGGTTTACTCGAGAGATATAACCACTTCGAAGGCTCATTTCGACCTCCAATTCTTGAAAAAAGTCGTGACAGAAGGTTGAAAACACCGAAACTTGTTGGTTTACTCGAGAGATATAACCACTTCGAAGGCTCATTTCGACATCCAATTCTTGAAAAAGTCGTGACAGAAGGTTGAAAACACCGAAACTTGTTGGTTTACTCGAGAGATATAACCACTTCGAAGGCTCATTTCGACATCCAATTCTTGAAAAAAGTCGTGACAGAAGGTTGAAAACACCGAAACTTGTTGGTTTACTCGAGAGATATAACCACTTCGAAGGCTCATTTCGACATCCAATTCTTGAAAAAAGTCGTGACAGAAGGTTGAAAACACCGAAACTTGTTGGTTTACTCGAGAGATATAACCACTTCGAAGGCTCATTTCGACCTCCAATTCTTGAAAAAAGTCGTGACAGAAGGTTGAAAACACCGAAACTTGTTGGTTTACTCGAGAGATATAACCACTTCGAAGGCTCATTTCGACCTCCAATTCTTGAAAAAAGTCGTGACAGAAGGTTGAAAACACCGAAACTTGTTGATTACTCGAGAGATATAACCACTTCGAAGGCTCATTTCGACATCCAATTCTTGAAAAAAGTCGTGACAAAAGGTTGAAAACACCGAAACTTGTTGGTTTACTCGAGAGATAAACCACTTCGAAGGCTCATTTCGACCTCCAATTCTTGAAAAAGTCGTGAACAGAAGGTTGAAAACACCGAAACTTGTTGGTTTACTCAAGAGATATAACCACTTCGAAGGCTCATTTCGACCTCCAATCTTGAAAAAAGTCGTGACAGAAGGTTGAAAACACCGAAAACTTGTTGGTTTCTCGAGAGATATAACCACTTCGAAGGCTCATTTTCGACATCCAATTCTTGAAAAAAGTCGTGACAGAAGGTTGAAAACACCGAAACTTGTTGGTTTACTCGAGAGATATAACCACTTCGAAGGCTCATTTCGACCTCCAATTCTTGAAAAAAGTCGTGACAGAAGGTTGAAAACACCGAAACTTGTTGGTTTACTCGAGAGATATAACCACTTCGAAGGCTCATTTCGACATCCAATTCTTGAAAAAAGTCGTGACAGAAGGTTGAAAACACCGAAACTTGTTGGTTTACTCGAGAGATATAACCACTTCGAAGGCTCATT